>JANTPZ010142287.1:0-18492 GCA_025593235.1 Vachellia pachyceras
GCATCTTCCCACTTTTTTGGTTCTCTGTGTCTTTGCTTTTCTGTTTGAACTTCCCTTTCCTTTTAATTTTTCAATGTTTAATTTTATCAAGAAAAATTAAATCAAGATGCAAATCCTTTGTGGGAATTACCAAGTTTGAATTGAAAGACTTTTTTTTTTATGTTTGAATTTATTGTGTGTGGACATGGAATTTGGATCTTGCTTTTCAAGATACTCTCAAAGTAGAGTTCATATGAGTATTGGACTATGAAATTTTGAATCCAAAGTTTTTTTTACAAAAAAGAAATCTTCAACAACATTTTAATGAGAAAAAAATAAACAAAATAAAACATGGGAAGTAAGACCGGCTCGTTTGGTGCGCTGTAATTGATTTTGATAAAAATGGATATGGAGATGGATATGATATAGAAAAAAGAAATGGCAAAAAAATCAATTCCATGGAATTAAATATAATTCTTTGCGTTACATCATAGAAATCATTTCTACCCATTTTGAATTCCATTTCCATTTCCATTTTCAATTCCACCTCCCAATTCCATCATATCAAACATAGAAAATGAATTCCATTTCCAATTTCACCGTACCAAACATGCCCTAGCTTATTATAGTGTCTCAATCTAATGAACTTCAAATCTCAAGCCAAGTGGGGTTATATTAGAAGATCAAAATGAGGTAAAATATAAGTAGAGGTTAATAATTTAAACACTTATATGTGTATATATAAGATAATTTAAAAGTTTTTAATTTAACCAAAAGAGCCTCATAAGTTGACATAATAATACTCTTTCTTGCTTTTATGACAAAGACCTCTTACATATTCCATAATATAATATGTTTTGTTTGAGCAATTTTAGTTGGAGCCTTTACATTTAAATATAGTACTTCTTCGCACAGTCAATATTTTAATCTATTTTATCTTTAATTTTAAAAATAATTTATTTAATTATAAAATGGTACGTAATATAATATTACATATGGATATTTTATAGAAATCACCTCATGCTTATTCAAAGCAACCAAATAGTTTATCTCATTAATATGTTATTTAAAGTATTTAAATAACTCTTATATTAATTAGGTGAATTGATATGATATATATATATATATATGCATGACATCATTTTGTAACCTCGTATAAATTTCTTATGGTCATGTGCTTCAATCATCATATCTGTGGACAACGTTATGGAGAGAAATGGAAATCGTCAAGATGTTGGTTGATACAATATCTAGAAGTTCTTTTATTTTCTAGTGAGAGCATTATGAGGTGTGTGCGCTTTAAGCACCTCACATCATGAATACACAAGATCAATGTATCCGTTTAGAAAAGCGGTGAAGAAGTACTTATACGTAAATAGAGGTGAATATGAGGAGAAGATTATCTCGTTTTACGAAAAAACACTGTTAAACGTACTTTTGATGAGAGTTAAGTGTTTCCAAATAAAAATAATATGATTTTGTTTTGGCCATTTTCTCTAATTAGTTCTTTATTTTAATCAATCCAATAAGATCATGATTACGCTACCTAAGACCTGACACTCATGGGAACGGCAAGACAGATGTAATGGACACATCCGAGACAACTAATAATGATGGGATGGATAGTTTAATAATAATAGTTTAAGTCAATTAATTATGTTGGCCATGTGACCACCAAAATCATAGCCAGTTTCATAGGTTTCTCAAATTTTAAAAATGCGGTAGAAAAATATTTTAATGTAAATTGAGATGAATATGTGAATGAGATTATCTCGTTTTATGAAAAATACGGCTAAATATATGTTTAACTTTTCTAAACGCTCTACGAAACAAACCCATTGGGTTCAAATGAAAAGAGAACCTAGATATTTGCTATGTGAATACTTATTATTTAAATATTAATTCATTATATCCCAAAGAATTAACATTTCCCGCCACATTTAACATTTATCTCATGACATGATTTTTTAAATAGGCTTTATATGTGTGTGTCTCTCATCAAACATGAATCTCTAATTGGCTCAATTTGCATTTTTTTTAATTGGGGTCTTGTAGCCCGAAACCAACCACACCTTTTAAAACCCTCTTAAATGTGAGGTTACAGGGGTATTAGGGATGCATGAGTTATTGTTCGCACTGATTGTATTGAGGCTATTAATTTAATTTCTCGGAGATGTGCCATCAACCATCCTTTCAAGGATGTCATTGATGAAGCCCGTCTGCTCCTTTCTCGAAATTGGAAGGTCGCGGTACAACATATTTCGAGAGAGGATAATACCTTAACGGATAGATTGGCCAAAATGGCCCATGGATTAGTGGGTAATTTTTGTATTTATGAACACCCCCTGATGTTCTTCAGTTGGGGGTTGGGGGAGATGTTATTGAAACCTCCCGAACCTATGTTTAATGCTTTGATGTTATCTTATTGATATCCAGTTTTATTCCAAAAAAAAACCTAGGTTTTGAAAAAGCTATTCTGTCATACAACCTTCCTTTCTTTTTTATATTATTTGTTTATTATTTAAATATATCTTTTCATAACTATATTATTTATTATAATATTGTCTAAAAATCCGTAAAAGTTATAACTTCCCAAACACAAATCACATTTCAAAACCTAGGTTTTGCCTCGAAATCTGTAAAAACTATTTTCCAAAATCTATTCTCCAAAACCTAGGTATTGCCTCGGAATCTGTAAAAGCTATTTTCAAAATCACATTCAAACAAGTTCTTAAAACTTTTACAGATTTCGAAGCAAAACCTAAGTTTTAGACAATAGATTTTGAAAAATAGATTTTACTGATTCCGAGGCAAAACCTAGATTTTGAAATGTGATTTATGTTTGAGAAGTTATTAGCTTTTACGGATTCCGAGGTAAAAAAGTGTGTAAGAAAGAGGAAAGAGAAAGAAAGAAAAAGTAGGAAAGAGAAAACATAGGTTTCAAAATCTAAATTTCAAACTGAGATTTTATAACCAAGATAGCTTTTGAGAAAAAAATTTTGTTTGGACAAAATTTGAAACCAAATCTAAATTCTAGAATTGGTTAAAAACAAGCCCTTAGCAACGAGAGAACGACATTTTTTGAGTGGTGATTGTGCGTCAGATTCCATGGAAGATTTTCTTCGCATGATGAAGTCGGTACGGTCCTCACTTCTTTGATAAGCCCCGAGATAGTTGAGATTTTTTTAATTAAAGCTATTAAATAAATTTAATCTGTTAATTAAAAAAATGTAAAATCACTATAAGTAAATCAGTGAAGTAAAAAGGATATTTCTCTACCAAGATTACAAATCAAAATTTAAATATCACTGGGAGTAGTGTATAATGTACATATTTAGTGAGTGATTCTATTTCGAACATCTTAATAATTTTTATCTTGTTTGATAATTTAATTTATAAAAGGTTAAAAAAATTTAAATTAACAAACAAGTATAATTATCAAAATGACTAAAACATACCTCAAATGAAAATAATAATAATAGTTAAAGGGTCACCTTTTGGTTTCATAGGGTTGACATTTGAGAAGTTTGAGTTGAAAAATATTAGGACTAAAATCTCTCTTATCTGAAAATAACAATTACTATTTTAAATTTTATTTTAAATACTCTTTTCTAATCTAAATATAAGAAATTTATACATATTAAGAAAATCAGTTGAATTAATCATTTGAAAAATTTGTGTGTTGGTTCCCAAAGATATTTGTTTGTTGATTAGTCATATTTGCATTGAAAATGATACAATTGATGAAAATCCTCATTCAATATGTAATAGAGGTGATTGAGAAAAGTTATAAAGGATTCCTATGAAACCTCAAGTAAAAGACTAAATTACCCTAAATCTAATAATAATTGAAAAGTATGTAATGATAAATTTCAAAATAAAAATGGTAATAAATTTATTTTGTTAGTTTTTATTACTGCTTTTTAATAATTAAATCCCTTCCAATCAAATATTGTCAACCATCAAACTTGTCACCTTTAAATCCCCACAAATGATTTCAGATAAAATTCTGTACATAGAAAAAAAATATGGCAAGACCCTTACTCTTAAACGTATCAATGTCAATCATACATTTTACAAATCTTGTATGTTCTACCACCAATCTTACCCTCAATACGTTTGAATTTCCAGGTAAAAGCACATTCCTTGACAGATTTCTCAACATCAGTTCTCTTTATCACTTCTTCAATCTCTTTCTTCAGGGAATCACCATGTCACCCAATGACCAACCTAAGAATACGTGAGGTCGAGGATCTTGAAATGGAAACAGAGACATGATATCAACACAGGTTTGAGTCTGATATCACTGAAGGATTTTGAGCATACATGAAATCCATTGACTCACTTTTTGCCCACATGAGAATAGGAGTACTGGTATTTCTGCCATAATCCAAATGGATTTGAGCTCTTATTCACCAAGAGTGGACTAGTATATTCCAATAAGGATCATTAATCTTTCGCAATGCGGAGAACCAATATTTAAATCTACATTGGGAGCTAAGCCTACATTTAATGCTAAATGTATTTTAAACAAGATTACTTCTAATAGAAGAATATATATTCTTAGCAAAAAAACCGGGAAAAAAAACAAAGAAAGAAACAGAGACCCAACACCGCGTGATGTAAAATCACTGACCTTGTAGAACTTGGGGAGATTATGAATCACAATCTTTTAAAATAGAGATCAGAGTCGGCATTCTTTTCAATGTCAAAATTAATTTTACAACTTCAATTTTTTTGGCATCACATCACAAAATACCATACATAATTTATTTAAGCGCGAACGGCTTCTTAGAACGTGTCAAGCTCTTTCGTGGCGAGAAGGAATATCCATGCATATGATATCAGCAGCTAGTCCTACGTGTTCTGTGTCTTCACCTACTCGACATTAAGCAACACTTGACCAAAAATATTTGGACCAGTTTGATTTTGCCATACCACAACCGCAATGTCCATGTCAGTGTTCCTATTTTTCAGATTTCAAGACAGAATGATCAAATATTCTTTCATTTGGTATGATCTTTAAGATGCTTTCCTTCTGGCTTTACTAGTGAGTTTTAGGATTAGTTTATTTTAAGTTATTTTACTTAATTTAGGGTAAGTACGTAATAAGAGTTTTATCTCGATTTGTGTGAAATTGTTTTTTTTTAATGATTCCCCTTGTTTGTCAGCACAACGGTTCTCTTCTCTGAACACGTGCTGCATCTTAACGTTCCATTGCAACGACAGTAAACTCTCTAATTTCTCCTGCACGTGAGAATACCCTCTTAGCTCTTGATTCTTCATACTTGCTTGAACACGTGTTGTTACCATGATCATTTTGGTCAGAATAATATCATTACAGGTTTGGCTTCCAAACTCAAAAGTTTCTCATGCCCATAACTCAAAAATCCAGAAGTTTTTTTTATGAATCATACTTACATCAAGCTTCTTACACCATTATTCTATCAAATTTTCTAATCAGACACTATCTGTCATGCGTCCTTTTTTTATATGAATTTATAACTAAACAATAACACTTCAAGAATAGGACACATGCTATAATTGAAGAATTTGACATAATGAAAATAACACCTAAATTATATCCTTTTTTTTTTATTTACTCTGCATAAACATGTTAAATTGATAATAGAAAACCAAATGAAATAGAAATGCGGGGCTGCAAATGATAAGCACCGTGCTTTTTTTAATTTGACTTCATATTAGCATAAACTTGAAGATTGTTGGGAAAGGACTAGAAAAAGCAACTCAAGCTTCGGCTCCTGCATTGAAACCAAAACCAGATCCCATGGAAAGGAGCTTTCTGGTTCCAAATTCAAATTCTCACCTTGAGGACGAGTGAAGTTTTTAGGGGAGACTAATGACAGAGTTGCTTTTGGTGGTCAAATTTATGAAAGTTAAACTAGGAAGATACAATAAATTTACTGATTCAATAATTATTTTTAAAAAAAAATCTACAGAACGTGAACTGACAAACTGGTCAACACTACATCCCACAAATGTTTTCATACAAAATTCTATGCAGCCAAAATAATGGTAAGACCCTTACTCTTAAGGATGTCAATGTCCATCAGAAATTTTACAAATCGCGTATGTTTTATGGCCAATCTTACACTCAATACCTCTGAATTTACAGGTAAAAGCACATTTCTTTACAGATTTCTCAACAGCACAGATCTTGATTACTTGTCCAACCTCTTTCTTCAGGGAATCACCAATGTCACCCAACGCCCATGCTAAGGATATGTGAGGTCGAGGATCCTGAAAAAAGAACATGTCAGGTGCATAAATAGAAGAGTGAAACAGAAACAGAGACATAACAGCCCAAGTCATAAAACCACTTGCCTTGTAAAACTCAGGGAGATTATGAAGCTTATAAACGTCATTGACAGCTTCAATTTGCTTTGTTATCTGAAATGCATTGAAAAGCATACTAATCTCGTGTATATGTGTGCCGAAAAGCGAATTTCTACAAATAAACTCATTACATTCATTTTTCCAAGTCTTATTATCTCAGTCGCCAGTTCTATTTCCCCCTTATGTATGAACCGGTATCAATCCGAAAGGCAACATATTCAATTATTCATATATTCTTGAAATAAACCGCCAGTCCTGAATATAGTAGCTAGTTGGGGGTTTATTTTAATCCTATATATAATATTTTAATCCACTTTGCCTTCTAAATTTAAAATTTTGTTCCCAAACTATCCATATTGTTTGCACATATTAAGAGGGTTTCAATCAACAGGTCCCAATGCAAATTATTAAAGAGTATTTTAAGTAAACCAATACTATATTTTTACAAAACTAAATTAATTTCCTTAATCTCTAGTTTCTACATTTAGGACCGGAGGGAATACTTGCCAAAAGAATTCATACATCTAAGGCTTTTCAACCTCAAATTAACTTTCAGCTTTCAGGTTTTTTGCATCAATCATAAAATACATTATTTATGGGCAAAAGACTACCTATGGCGTTGAGTTCATATGCATTCAAACGATGTCACACTCTTTCATGGCAAAAAGGAATGCTCAAGACATATGATATCGACAGCTAAAAGCAGCAAATGCTACGTGTTCTGTCTTCGCTTGCCAACCTCCAACTAATAGACATTGAGCCACGCTTACAAATAATATTTGGACCGGTTTGATTTTGCCCTACCACAATGTCCATGACAGTGCTCCTATTTCTCAGATTAGGAGACGGAATGGAACAATCAAATGGTCTTTCATTTGGCTTGATCTTTATGATTCTTTCCTTCTGGCCTTCCAAGTGTGGTTCCCATAATTACTTTGGTTAGAATAACATCATTCCAGGTTTGGTTTGTAAACTCAACTTTCCCGTGTTTATAACACAAAAGTAGAAGTTTTTCCCATTTACTCTACCTAAACATGCTATATAGACAGAATAGAAAACCACATGAAATAGAAATGCCAAGCTGCAAATTACAAACATCATGCTACAAGCATAATGGCATAATATTTCAACTTGCACAAATCGGGTATAACAGAAAAATTACCATGGCATGAAAAACAACTAGACATTATTAAAAACAATAAAGGCTTCAAAGCATACCTCTCTCAACCCTCCATGAACCACTTCTAATGATAAAAAGGTGCGTGTCTGATCATCATTTACGAAAACTTCCCACTTACTAAAGTCAATCCAATAGCTGCTTCACAACAGGAAGAGTTAGAGGCAAAGATGAACATAGGCAAACGGCAAAACACATTATGTTCTGACTGATAATTGACCAATTTAACCACAAACTGACCGCTGTTGAGTTTGAAGTTTCTGCCGAAGCATTGATACCATGGAGTCAATCTGATGCACTCGTATAGGGACAGTTCTTCCCAAGCTAATGTGAAATTCCCTTCCTAAAACAGCCTGTTCTAGCTTCTCTTCATCTTTGCAGAGAATATTAATGGGTAAAGCAATATCAACAGCATGAAGACTTGGCTCATGAGATGAGACTTTCTTCAAGAAGGAAGCCAACTCTTTCTTTGATGTAGATGGTATAAAGACTGTAAGAAACAACCTATGAGTTATGGTACGTAATATGGTGAACAAAACATATATCTAGAGGCAAGAACAGAACAGAAAAGGTTCAGTCCATTGCAACTTTACATTCTACGATTATCCCACAGGTACTTAAACAGTTGAACCTTGAGAGTAGGCTTGCTCCAATAGACAGGCATGTATTAGAAAATTTCTTTACTTTGGGTACTTTCAGAACTTATCATAATGACTTGAACATAGGATATCTAGCCACATTTTCCCACATGCCACCAAGTCCTGAGCTAAAACAACAGTCCAAGGGAAATTGCAAATCGCCCTTGTTTGTAAGTTAAAACCCATTTATCACCCTCATCAACTTGGAAAAGGGAAATGAAAAAGGGAAAAAAAGCAGAATATACAAGAATCATACGGGTGCCATAAAATTAAATCAGCTTGTGCTAATTCCTATACATATAGCCAAACAATTTTCATTCTAGGTACAAAAGTTTGGTTAACTGTATATTACTCCTTGATGAGCATTTCAAGGATTTGATGAAATATTATTCTGATCCTTAGCAAGCCCCAAAACTCCATTAATTTGTGAGGAAAATATGTCCAGGCCATATAAGAAAGTTTGAAATTTGTGGTCCCCCTGTCAAATGCTTTCATTCTAATCATCCAGTAGGAATTCTTTGCCATACCCCATCACAAAGTATTAAAAATAAACAACTGAAGAATGAAAATGGTAGACTTACTTGGTATGTAAACATGTAATGCATAGTTACCATCCACATGAGGGAAGCTCCTAACTCTACTTGTCTGACCAGTCTGTAGAAAATCTTGAGAACCTTCACCAATAAAACAATAACTACGTGTCATTAGAAGGAGAATAACATCTAAAAAGGTAAAATAATATATAAATAATGAAGGAACTTTTATTTGATTGCAATAGAACTTCAAAAATATGAAATGAGCCATTGGATTCAAAAAAAAAAAATTCTAATTTTGACAACTAATTTAGATTGAGGTTGGTGCAATTTTTGTAGTTTTTATTATTTCCTTTTATATTCCCCTTCAATCATTAGCAGCCACTCCAAGAAAATCAGAATCATCTTCTGTTTCCTAAACAATGAATAACATAAGCTAAACAGCAAGAGTACCAAGAGAATTTGGAGGATTGAGGAGTGAGACAGGAGGTGGAGGCAAAGGTGTGAAGCCTTTAGAGTGGACTAAAGTTGGGCTTGAAGGAGCAGATTCAGAGTCTGAGTCAGAAGATGTATCTCCATAACATGCTTTCAAGGCCTCCATCTCTGAGTATCCACTTCAATGCATGCCAAGATCAGGGGATTATACTGAAACTTATTTCAAAAGAAAATGAAGAACTATTAAATAATGCAATTTTCAAATTAAAGCATTAATATTCTTTCTTGTTTCATTTTGTTAAATAAACTATTCATTCAACATAATCAAGAAGCCACTCTTTGATGCTAAAAAAATGGCCACAAAAAAGATGGAGCCATCATGAAAAGGAAAGTCCAACACCAAGTTTATGCATATAGTAAAGTAAAATCACCAGGAACATAACCTCTCACTCTCACTCATCTAGAAGACTATGCATACCCCAAGTTTCAACATTTAATTATGAGCAAAATCTACTAAAAAACACACACTCTCACATTCAGCACAGATGCATATCCATTTTATCCGTGGAGTCTTTCATACTTGAAGATGTGCACAAGGAACAACTTCAGATTTTCAGCTCATTATATATCAAAATCAAGTGAAAATATAACAGGGCAGAGAGATGGAAGCTGTAATCATATAATCTACCATTTCAACATTGAAAAGCAATCCAACGACTCACAGCTATGACTTGCTTTCCTATTCTCTTAACCTTTACACATGAAGTGAACAATCCTTGGAAAAATTGACACGGTGGATTCAAACATGAAAGACAGCATTCAATTACATCTAATTCACATCAAGTAACTTGCTTGGTGTTCTTTATCTCTTGCTTACACTATTTGGAAGTGGCATTTGGAAGTAATTTGAAAAACATCCTACAATCCATCTAGCCCGCAATAGCCCTAAGATAGCTCTATTCCAACTGGTTTGTAGAATCGAGACAGGGACGAAGTTTAGCAATCTATACTAACGAGGTCGGAATAAGTTATTTGCAAGTAGAAGGGTTAGCACTGGATCCAGTGTGTTGGAGAACGAAATAAACACACAGCTCATGAGTGACATCCAACAATCAGATTAGCATCAAGAAACCATTCCTCATAGCAAAAGCAAGCTACAGAGAAATTAAACTTCATAACAATACCTTGACCAAGCAGAGAAATTCATTTGGCCACGTAAAGAGCATAAGTAAGAATCATGAAGCTGAACCCCTTCTTCACTCATTTCATTGCAACAGCACAGAGCAGATATGGAAGCAACAAATGAAGAAAGGAAGCAAAATATGAAACAGAACATAACCCCGGAACCTTCTTATTCATTCTACCAGCGCATCAACGAAAAAAATAACAAATTGCAAGGGCTAGAAGAAGGTAATCAGCGAATGGAAGATGCATTTATTCATTACCTCCAACTCGGATCCCTTAGTATCTCCGTTTCTTCTCTTCTCTCCGTTTCTTTCCTCCTCCTCTGTCACTCAACTCTGATCTTGAGTGGGTGTGTCAGTTCCATTTTTCGAGTTCTCATTCGTTTCACCTTTTCTGCATAAGACGATTCCGGGTTCAATCGTAACCGTTTCAAACTAGAGTTGGGACGTGTTGAGTTAGAAAAATGGTATCCAGACTTGACACTCCCGCAAATCCACTTTTTTCCCCGGACTTTTTATAATGTATGTTTAATTAATATTAGATAATTGTTAATTATTTAATTTATAGTTTATATTTAGTTTAAATTGTAACATCATAATTCAATTTTATGAAATGTATTATATATATTTAAATTATATTTTTTAAATTTAAATTAAATGTTTTATATTGTATTTTTATAAATTAAATTTTTAAATATGGATATTTAATTTTAAATATTAAAAAATAAAAATATATATTTGATGTTTAAGTTGAAAAAGTATTACAGTAAGAACAATAAAAAGTAAAAAATATTTTGGTGTATTGACATGCGGGTTGGGTTGGAGAAATCTCAACCCATATACAAATGGGTATTTGAGCATATCCAGCGGTTATGGGTTGACCTCCCTTACAAGCTCTACTTCAAACTTTCAATGCTATTGACAAGTTTATACGTAACTTCCAACATAAATAAAATAAATAAATTTTATTAACTATATCTTAAATTTAACAACTTTTTAAATTTACCGTTATTCAATATCCATTAAAAATGAGAATGAAATCAATACACAATAAATGAATGATAAAATTATGTTCATATGAAAATTTTAACGATGTGAATTATAAATAGGACAAAATAAAAACATTCTTTCTCTATTTTATAAATAGAATCAAAAGAGTATAATAAAGGGTTAAGGTATAAATTTGCTTCAGAAACTTTTACTTTGGATTAATGTTTTTTTTTGTGAAAATCAAAGTATACCCCACCCGAATGATGAGAGACAAATATGAGGTTCTGAGTATTCGTAAACAAAGATGAAAATGTTCCTCATATATAAAAAACAAGAATGACGCATTCAGCACCACCAACAACCACTGGATTTCCGGTGGCTTGCCAACGTCGAGTAGCAGCTACTTGGCCAGAGCTTCGGTTTCGGCCATTGGAACTCTAGCGAGCGATGGCTGTTTTTAGGCACCATAACATATTTCTTTTTATTTAAATTAAATGGGAGCCAAGGTGGTAAAGGTGAGATTTGATCCCACCCCTACCTTGGTTCCCCAATGGTTTGGTGACCATTTAACTACCAAGTTACTTTAATAATATAATATATGCAAATCTATAACAAATGTAACTAAGTAACGTTTCACTCAGTGATAACTCTTGTAATGTGAATGAAAACGTTTGTAAAAGTATTGACAATTTCATTAGCAACGTTTACTACAACTCAATGAAGTTGCCATTACGTTTGTCGGAATTGTCAATACCATATGAAAAGTTGTCAACCAACTCAACGGGATTGGCAACTCTCACAAACGAAATGACAAATATTTTTATATTTTCCACAATATCTCCTTTAGGGTGCCTATGTATTGACAACTTTTGCAAATAGATTGACAACTTCGACAAACAAAATAACAATTTTGTTATGCTTCCCACACATCTCATTTAGGATGCCTATATTGTTCTATCAAGTCTTGGAAAACCAAAGTTCATAACGTATTGACAACTTTTGCAAAAAGATTGATAAGCCCTTCTTATGCTATTGACAACTTTTCCGACAACTCCGTTGAATTGTTGTAGTAAACGTTGTTATTGAAATTGTTAATACCTTTACAGATGTCATTCGCATTACAAGAGTTGTCATCAAGTACAACGTTACTTGGTTACATGTATTATATATTTGCATGCATTATAGTGTTTGTTTGGGAATCACTTCATTCCAATGGGCATGTAAGCCAAGATAAAAGGCATATCGAAATCTGTAAAAAATCTCGAAATCCATAAAATATCTCAGAATTTGTAAATTTCTTTTTCCCAACGGAATTCCCAAACACACACTATATTATTAAAGTGGTTTGGTGGCCAATGGGCACCAAACTTTTGGGAACTAAGGTGGGGTGGAATCAAATCCCACCTTTACCATCTTGGTTCCCATTTAATTTCAATAAAAAAGAAATCTATTATGATGTTGGGTGGCCGACAACTGGAGCTCTGGCAAGCGGTGGTGTTGGGTGCCTCATTCTTTTTTTTATATATAAGGGGCATTTTGTCTTTTCCTATGAATTATCAAAACCTCATTTACTGACACTACCTATTGGTCCTTTCCCTTATTTATGACAGAAAATGGGGTTTAGAAATTTCAATGGGTATTTTCCTGTCATTCTCCTTATTTTAGATTCCTTGAGTAATAAATGTCATAAAGTGATTACGGATCCCTAATGATCAACATTTATTGATCTGTTTTGCTGACATGTCTTGCTTATGTGTCATCCACCTCACTTTTTTTCCAACACAAACCTCAAAATATAAATTTTTTTTTGAAAAAATGTTCTTCTTCGTTGTCCACAATGCCTATGTTTTCAAACAAGAAACCCAGCTCATTGTTCAAGACCTCCCTCTTCTTCTTTGGCAACAGCTTCACACTCTACGACTCCCACGACCAACTCGTCTTCTATGCAAGGTACAGGAAACCGGATCAGTGACTAAACCGGATAATATAGTGGGTTAAGGTTAGTGGGTCAGACCGGAGTCAAACCGGGATTAGACCGGTGAAAAATAAAAAATTAATAACACATTAAAAAATAGAACGAAGGAGGGGAGGTGAATGCCCATCGAAGGCAGAAGGAAAGAAAGGAGAAGTATTATACAAGCATGTATATATATAAGAAAGAAAAGTGAAGTTTGAGAGGTTGATTGAGTGAGAAAATAGCAATGTAACTTAAATTTCTTAGGTTCTTGTGGTCCGTAGAATCCATTATGCTTCAAAGGTAGGATCGTAGCTTCTAATCATTTAGCCCACTCTATGACAAAAGTTTACCCATTTAACCTGACACCATGGCTCATCTCTCCTCCTTTCTCACGCAAAATTCAAAATTGAAATGACCTGACCATGAGTGATCAGTGATCTAAGCAACCATTCTGCCATTTCATCTGGCCACGTGTCTCCTCCTTCTCCTGCCTCAGCCCATTATTCACTCTTTCCAGTACAGCACAAACGCACCACTGCTTGCACTCTTTCCATTAAATCTCTACAACCTACACCTACACCTTCACCTCACTCCCATTTCTCCTTTCTCTTCACTCCCGTCCCATTCCTTTTCGTTCATGACTCGGCGTCGCCTTCATCATCCCCAGCGATGGCCCCCCTCCAAGCCCCAAAGCCTCAAACAACCTTCTTCCACAACCTTCCACCTTCCTTCCTCACACCTCCCTCTCCGACCTGCCCAACGATGATGCTAAGATAAAAACAATCATCTCCCTCAGTCGTCCGCGCCATCCCATCTCTCCACGATGACTCTTCCTCTCTCTCTCTCTCTCTCTCTGCATACATCATTCCTTTTTTTTTCAAAGCAACTCGGTCGACCCCACAACTCGGCGGGTCGACCGAGTTGCCACCGGGTTATGGCGATTCGGTCCGAGTTGGACTGAGTCGTCATAACCCCAGTTCAAACCCCCACTCGGACCGAATTTCCGGCCGAGTCGCCGATTTTCGATTTGACTCGGCCGGTCCGGTCCGAGTTCCTGTACGTTGCTTCTATGTTGACAGGGCCCGCTGCCCGTGGTAAGGACGATCTTATCCAACACTTGTTGGTACAAGGATTTCGACACACACAGTCCGACACTTTCAAGTGTTCAGTAATATTTCACAAAAGTTTCCACGGAAAAAAATGACTTTTAATTCTTTTCAGGGAGATTTATTGTAAGGTCCCAATGAAGGAAGTTATGTTGAAAGTATTGAAAACAAGAATAGATTGAGAAGTGGAAGAAGAAATTGAATGTATTACATAAACCATTTTGGTTTACAATACTAATCTACCCTCTTTTGAGGGTGATGACTAACCCCATTTTGGGGACTCTTGAAGTGGGAGATCCAAGTTATCCTCCCCTTCTCTTTGCATTGGTGGGGATTCTTCATCTTCTCACCTTTTGGTGATGATTATTCAATCACTCACTCAAATCATTACATTGTGACCCTTTATATAGACTTTTGGGTCATTAACTAACTAAGTGATTAATACTAATCACTTTAACTAACCCATATTTCCAACACCCCCGCTCAAGTTGACACCCCTTAACTCTATGTGCTCAACTTGCCAATACAAAAATTACAAGGGAATGAAATGAGTTAACTATACAATTTTAATTCACATAACAATACAAACATTTCTTCATAATCTTCTTCTCACTAATGAATAGTTTTCTCTGCCTCCAAATGCTTTTGAGCTTCAACTCTACTGCTTTTGTTGTCTCTACCACGTGCCCTTGCTTTTGTGCCACCCTCTTCTTCCATTGGAACTTCTTTGCACCTTCTTCAGTGTTTTTTTCCTTCCCTTTTTTTAAATCCGAGAAACATTAAGGCATCCAAGGTCAAAAAACAGATGTCTAATCCTGCTGTGTGAATCTTCTAACATTGACAAAATTGAAAATGATATGTAACAAGTACATATGCAATCTCTTATTAGAAAAAGCACACCAGCTACTACAGCACTCATAATTTATAGAGGCATCCGACAATTCTTGCTTTCCCAATTTCAAAGGTTGGACAAGTAGGATCCCATGACTGAATCTGCAAGACACTGTCTTCCCCCCCTTTTGCCAGCATTGGCTTCTTTCTCTGCTTTTATCTTTTCATTTGCAATTGCGGTGATTGAAGATGCAATTTCTTTTGCATCAGCTCCTTTCAAAGAAGTCATAGATAATCTCATCATTGACTTCATTAAAGTACCGTAATGATAATTTTTTAAGGGACGGAGCTTATGCAAGATAGGCTCTACATATTCCAAGAAATCATTCTCAGATTTGGGGATAAAATTATCAAGATTCTTTTCATCACCTCTCACACCAAACAATTCTTTAGTGGATATGTAATCTGATTCCTCAACTAGCCTTTTGATTCTCAGATCTCCAAATCCTTCCAGCATCTTCTTCATTAGCCTTCAATCGGGGGTCATGGGCGTTGCTCCGTTCTTGGACTCCAGGGTGGTTCTTTCTTGCCATCTTGCTTACTGGTTTTTCCTTTTCTCTGCTTCTTGGATTCAATCTAGTCCCCCTTTGAACTTCCCTTATTTGAAGAGATTTTCTTGAGAAGAAGTGTCAAGATTGGAGTGAAGGAAGCAACTGCAGTCTAGAATCTTGTTTCTTGGAAATGGAAAGGAAGCCATCAACGCCAATAAAGCGAAATTCAATGCATTTGCAGCGCACGATCTTTGAAGATTCAATAATCTTGGACCCAAGAAAACAGCCTGCTCTTGATACCATGTTGAAAGTATTGAAAACAAGAATAGATTGAGAAGTGGAAGAAGAAATTAAATGTATTACATAAACCATTTTGGTTTACAATACTAATCTACCATCTTTTGAGGATGATGACTAACCCCATTTTTGGGACTCTTGAAGTGGGAGATCCAAGTTATCCTCCCCTTCTCTTTGCATTGGTGGGGATTCTTCATCCTCTAACCTTTTGGTGATGATTATTCAATCACTCACTCGAATCATTACATTGTGACCCTTTATATAGACTTTTGGGTCATTAACTAACTAAGTGATTAATACTAATCACTTTAACTAACCCATATTTCCAACAAGTTATTTATGAAAATGTCTCAGGAGTTGTCAATGGCAGCTGCTCCACTTATCAGTGGTGCTCCTCAACTTGTCATTGATAACCTCTTGAGACCTTTTCATAAATAACTTCCTTATTCGAGACCTTATAATAAACCTCCCTTCTTTTTAATATCTGTTGTACCATGTCCCAATCACATGTTGTCATATAATATATTTTTAAATTATTATTATTTAAATATAAATTGAAAAAATAGGATAAATGATAAATGTGATCGGAGGACCTCAAGAAACTTAAGACTGGTTTGGCAACCACTTTTGAAACCTATATTTGATTTCAAAACATAGGTTTTAGCTCAAAACCGAGGTTTTGTCCAAGCAAAATTTTTTTCCCAAAAGCTATTTTGGTTACAAAACCTCAGTTTGAAATTTAGATTTTGAAACCTAGATTTTCTCTTTCATACTTTTTCCTTTTTCCTCTTTCCTACTTTTTCTCTCTTTCTCTTTCTTACTTTCCTCTTTCCTACCCACTTTTTTGCCTCGGAATCCATAAAAGCTAATAACTTCCCAAACATAAATCACTTTTCAAAACCTAGGTTTTGCCTCGGAATCTGTAAAAGCTTTTTTCCAAAATCTATTCTCCAAAACCTAAATTTTACTTCGGAATCTGTAAAAGCTATTTCCAACCTTATATCCAAACAAGCTCTTAATTTGTGTAATTTTTTTACCAACACGTAATTTTAACCTTTTATTTTTAAACAAAAATATTTAAGCATGATCAGAAAAAAAAAATATTTAAGCATGATTATCCACGGTCGCGCGTGTGGAGCTGAAACTGACCCTGATTTTTTTTTTTTTTGCCGAAAAACTGACCCTGAATTTGAATAACCGGACGGAAGCAAAACCTCTTCAAAACCCTAAAAATTCTTGCGGTTCCTGACCATTGCTACCATCGGAGAAGAAGTTGAGGCATAGCAAACTGAGAGCACAGAAAGATGGTTTTGGGTCTAAGAAACTTCACTGAGAGGACCGGAGATGGCGTTGGCCAACCAGTGCTTGATACCGACAATGGCGAAGAGCTCATGCGCGTCCAACCAGGGGTTGATATTGTCCTCGCTAACCGTCCTTGCGAGTCCCATGGCACTCTCTACATTTCTAACAAGTATGCTGTTTCCGCCTGTGCATTTATATATATATATCCGTCTGTGTGACTTGCAATTATTTTGTTAATTTTAGGTGAATGGTTACATCAGTTTGGATGAATTGATTTAAACGGAGATTCCTTTGGATTAATTCTTGAAGAATATGAACAGTATATTCGACTTAATTGGGTGTTGAGAGCATAAAAACTATGAAAATGAAGTTGTGTCCAATAGAATTTGGCGGGATTGGCTGGACTGATGACCGACTAGGGAGGAAGTTGCAGGATATATGGGCATGGACGTTGAGTCTTGAGCTTTGTTTCATGAGTTTACTGTGGGCGGCCATGTGATTTGAGACCTGAGAGGGGATACAATGTTCTGCTTCTTAGGATCTTTGAGCAGAAGTTGAGATCAATAAGAAATCTAAAAGAACAATAGAACGGGATCCCACAGACCCTGTGCATGATTAGTCTTCTTTCCTGTCGTATATCTTCATTGGTCTATGCATGTTGGATCATGATTGTTTCATGAAAATTGCGGTTAAAATTCAGATTGTAATATGTTTACCCTGGCATAAGTATTTATGCATGTGTACTAATTTAATATTGTTGACTAACAACTTTATAAGGCCAGGTAAAGAAGTTTGGGAGATGCATTTTTAATTGCTGATTGTTACACTGCAGATGCGCTAGTTAACTGACTTCTGTTTTACAGGCAAGTGATATGGTTGAGTGATGTAGACAAGGCTAAAGGCTATTGAAATAATCATATGTTGTCAAGGGAATTTACAGCATTTTTGGGGATTTTGGTGATATTATTTGGCTTTTATTGAGTTTAATTGCATTAATTATGATTAATGACTATTATATGGAAATTTAAGCCAATTAAGGTATTTGTGGAAGAAATTGAGATCAAGAGATAAATTTGAATTAATATATTTATCAATATAATCTTAGAAGATTCTGAATTCAAATTAGTAAATCTTGATTTTGAATTAGGAAATCTA
>JANTPZ010142288.1:648-32332 GCA_025593235.1 Vachellia pachyceras
GATTTCCAAAAATCTCACCCTCCCCCACTAACCATTTTTAGGTGGAAGCTCATTCAAGGGTAAGGAGAAAGTGAATGATTCATGAAGCAAAGTGGATATGAAATGTTGTGGAACATGTTATGGACTTTATGTTGTGATGTTTAAAGTTGTAATGTAATATGTCTTGTGTATGTATCATGGACTCTTGAGAATTAGTTCATGCTTTGAGAATACCTAATTACATAGTTCAATATGGTTAAGAAAGGTTTAGAAATCAAAATGGTAAGTTATTAAGTTAAGTAGGGTAAAAATTTGGCTAAGTGCTGGAAATAAAGTTGGTCATTTGTCCTACTTTGCCCTATCGTGAAATAGAGTACATGAACTCCAAATGAGCTGAAACATAGTGCACATTACAAGGTTTAAAACAAGCCAAAGATCACTAAAATTGGAGTTTTGTACAGGAAGTTATGACTGTCCAAAATTAGCGAAAAATCACAGAAAAGCTTGGGGAAAATGAAAAATTACCATATGAACAGTGATTTTAATCTGTACCAACTGGACAAGTTACTGTTCAAATGAGTATTTTTTTTCCTCATAGATAAATTTATAAGCTTCAAATAGAAGTTGGAACCACTCAATTTTGATTTTTCTATAATTAGTTATGAATTTTCAAGGTTGGCCTTAAAAACTGTGAATAGTAACTTTCTTGAAATTGTAAGTTTTCAATTTAGTTCCTTTTAACAATTTGAGTTACTTAAGGCCATTAATTGGTTCCAATTCATTATAATGGAATATAAGAGGGATAAATAAGAGGTGTCACATTTGTGCTTTGACTAAGTTCAGAAATGGGTTCGTTAAATTCCTCTCCATCGTGGACTCATAACAGAAAATTCACAGATGATAGACATATAGTGTTTTCCAGAGCTTCTGTTTTCGTGCTTGAATATTTTGAACATTTCATACTCTCGTAGATGCCTCTGTAGCTCTTTCATTAAAACAGGTGTAGATTGACTGAGAATATCTATTAGTATTAATGATGTCTTCGTTATCGTTGAACTGCATTCACTACAGTATTGATGACAGACATGAAAAGCTGAGATTATGAGTAACGGACACCAATCTCTCACTCTAACAGTTAATTCAAACTATGAGCAACAGCTAGCAAATAAGGTCTTGGTTATAAATGAGAAGCATTCAAGATAGAGAGCAGAGACGAAGAAGTCAGAGTCACTGAACCCAAAAACAGAGTACCTCATTAGGACTATGATATTTTCTTCTCCGAGAGCTTCAATGTTTATTTATCTACTCTTTGAGAGAGTAGTTTATTGATTAATCCAAACTCATTGTATTTTTGTGAGAAAATCAAGATTAGAATCTTGAGATTGTTAGTTTGGGTTTGAGTTGAGAAAACAAAGCATGAGGGTCTTTGTTATAGCGAAGATTGTGAGGTAGTGTGATTCCGTATACTAGGCAATAATTTTGTAAAATACAACAAAATTCACTTAATTTTTCTATACTCTGGTCTCCGATCTTTGAGAACTTCTAATACCTTAAATAATTATTTTTCCCTTTTATGCCCTTCAAAATTATATAGATAGAAATCTAGTCCGAATTTGGAAAATCTGTGAATCACAGTTGTGATCAGTGAGTCATGCTCTGTCTATTGGCATCTGTAAATTTTTGGTCAACGGATGACTTTTGACTTTGACTTTGTCAAATGACCAAAATTCCCTTGCATATTTTCATAATGACCAAAATGCCCTTGTTTGATGATCACTGCATCACATGCTTTGGCCAAAAAGCATCCTGGCTGAAGCCAATGAAGGCCTGACACTCTCTGTGCCACAAGCCTCTTCTAATAAGAATATTGGCTAAAGCCAACGAAGTCTTGATGCTTTCTGTGCCACATGCTTCAACCAACAAGGATGTTGGCTGAAGCCAACAAAATCTAACGTTGGCACACTTTGGTTTATAGAAAGCTTATCTGGAGGAGATAGTTTACAGGAAACTAAACAATTATTATTTTTATTATCTAGTGGCATTCTCTTCTCCTGTGTCCTATCCATGGGCCTAAAATCACCTCATAATTGCCGATCTGGCCTTTATTTCAGTTAACAGCAAATACACCGATATTACATTACTACCTCCTTAAAATAAATTTCGTCCTTGAAATTTACATACCTTATAAAAATAACTCTAGATATCTGGTTCTCATGTCTTCCTCGATTTCAGGTAGCTTCTTCAACTGCTGACCCTTGCCATATGACTTTGACCATTGGAATACTTTTGTTCCGGAGCTGCTTCACTTTCCGGTCAATAATGCAAGATGGTCCTACTTCATATGACAAATTATCTTGCAATGCAATATTTTCATATTCTATAACATGTGCTAGGTCAGGATTATATTTCTTTAACTGGGAAACATGAAATTTGGAATTGCCCAATATTAGATTTGGGGGTAAGGCTAACCAATATGCTACTAGTTCGACTATATCTAAAATTTGGAATGGCCCAATATATTTTGGATTAAGCTTCTTCGTCTTCAGAGATCAGCCTACTCCTGTTGTTAGAGATACTCGGAGAAATACATGATCTCCAATTTCAAATTCCAATGGTTATCTTCTCTGATCCGCATAACTTTTTTGTCGACTCTGCTGCTTGTAGCTTTTTCTTTATCATCTCTATCTTAGCAGTCGCACGATCTACTAGCATATAACAAATAACAATGAACATAGTGCATAATAGTCATACTTAACTATCCACATTCATTCACATAGCAATGAACATGAGGCATAACTAACTAGCATATAACCATAAGAGGCAACCCATACATAGCATAACACTTAGCTTAGTCGGATCAAAAAGTGGCATCATTACTTGGGAGCAAAGTGCCATTAGTTGCTAGATTGTGCATTTTGTTTGCTTGTTTTGCATTTATCTTTGTTTCATCTTTGCATTTGTTCATAGTATAGGTTTAACTTGTTCATACTATAGCATTGCATTTTTAGGGAACATAGTTGGATTCACTAGATATCATCTGCATTCTGCATAATTTTCGCACTTTCGCCGTGATTGAATTCCATTTTCGCCACGACACATGTGAATTTTCAAGAGAAACACCTTCTCGGGTGTAGTGCACCGCGGCGTAACTTGCGTTCTTAACGAGAGATTCCTCATGGGTGTTCTTAGCCGTGACTAAAATTTATTTTCGTCACGGCCAAGTTGAATTTTCACCTGTATATCCTCTCGTATACTGTTCGCCGTGACGTTAAATATATTTTCGCCACAACTGAAATTCATGTTTCACACTTCATTTATCTATTCCATTTCATTTTCAATACATTCATACACTTCAATCATGCATATTTTAATACATACATATTAACACACTCACGCACACCCATTCCATTCATGTGAATATCATGACCATTGGAAGTACTCAAAATGAGCTTGTACATTCAAGTATCTTATCTCTTGCCTCTATTGCTGAATACGAGGAACCATCCTCTTTTGTATCATTGCATTCTAACAATTCTATCTGTGCTTGTGAGGGGATGGGAACATGTTTGCAATGCATTGTGCTGAAATGCTTGCTTCTGGTATCACAGACTCAGAATGAGGAGCTAACGGAGCTAGACACAGATGTTAAACACAACGCAATTAAAGAAGATTCCCTTGGAATAAAAGAGCCTATTAGTGTTGAAAAGAAATCTGGACAAGCAACTGGAAAGTTAATAGACCGACAGGACACCTCAAATAATTAGGGAAGTGACGTCAACTCTCTTGAGCTTCATAAGTTAATTCCTTCAGTTGTACAACCCCCTATCCTAGAATTGAAACTTGCCGTCTAATTTAAAATATGCTTATCTTGGGTGTAATAATACTCTTCCTGTTATAATTGCTAAATCTTTATCTCAACCAGAGGAAGAGAAACTGTTAGTTGTTTTAAGAGAGCATAGAAGGGCATTAGGGTGGACCCTAGTAGACATTCTAGGGATTAGCCCAGTGATATGCACGCACATAATTCTTTTAAAAGAAGAGTCGAAACCCATTAGGCAACCCCAGAGGAGATTGAACCCCCTGATATTGGATGTCGTAAAAAATGAGATAACAAAACTATTGAGTGCAGGGATCATTTATCCAATTTCGGATAGCGAGTGGGTTAGCCCTATCCATGTAGTACCAAAAAAGAGCGGGATTACAGTTTTGAGAAATGAAAAGATGAACTTATACCCACAAGGGTCAAAAACTCTTGGCGTGTGTGCATTGATTATAGGAAATTAAATGATGCCACGTGAAAGGATCATTTCCCGCTACCCTTTATTGATCAAATTCTTGAGAGACTAGTAGGGAAATCGCATTATTGTTTTTTAGACGGGTTCTCTGGGTACTTTCAAGTACCAATTGCACCTGAGGACCAAGATAAAACTACATTTACATGCCCTTTTGGCACATTTGCATACCGAAGGATGCCTTTTGGGCTGTGTAACGCTCCAGGGACTTTCCAACACTGCATGATGTCAGTTTTCTCTGAATTTCTAGAAAAATGTATGGAGGTTTTCATGGATGATTTTACTATTCGGGGAATCCTTCTATGATTGTTTGACTAGCCTTGAAATGATTTTAAAAAAATGCATTGAGAAAAATTTGATCTTGAACTTTGAAAAATGCCATTTCATGGTAAATGAGGGAATCGTTTTTGGGCATTTAATTTTGCAAAAGGGTATTGAGGTGGATAAAGAAAAAATTGAAGTGATTTCTTCATTACCTTACCCAAATTGCGTGAAAGATATCCGATCCTTTCTTGCTCATACTGGGTTTTATAGGAGGCTTATCAAAGATTTCTGTAAAATTGCGTTACCTCTTTCTAAACTACTGCAAAAAGATGTAAAGTTTGACTTCAACAACCATTGTAAAGTAGCTTTTGATGAATTAAAAAGGAAGCTTGTTTCTGCACCTATTTTGATTGCTCTAAATTGGGAATTACCTTTTGAGCTTTCTTGCGATGCTTTTAATTATGCTGTAGGGGTAATGCTTGGATAGAAAATCGAAAATGTTACTAGAGCTATAGCCTATGCATCCAAGACCTTGGACCCAGCACAAATGAATTATACCACGACTGAGAAAGAGTTGTTTGCTGTTATGTTCGCATTAGAAAAGTTTAGGCCGTATTTATTGAGCTCTCATGTGGTTGTTTTTACTAACCATGCAGCTGTCAAGTACTTACTAGAGTTTGACTTGGAAATTAAAGATCGACTATGATCTGTGTATCAAGTGGCAGATCACCTGAGCTGATTACCAGATGATACCAAGGGAGTAGATTCTTCTGACTTAACTTGTGATACATTCTCTGATTGACTCTTATGCGCTTTAATTATTAAGGAGACATGGTATGCTAATATTGTTAATTATTTAGTCACTAGATTTACCACACCTTTTATGACTTCACCTCAGGCACAGAAGCTCAAAAGTGAGGCCCGGCATTACATATGGGATGCACGTCACTTGTGGAGGATGTGTAGCGACCAAGTGATAAGAAAATACGTATCAGATGAGGAATTTGAGCCTATCATCTTGGCTTGCCATTCCATGGTTTGCGGAGGGCATTTTAGCGCATGGAGAACAGCTAGAAAGTTTCTAGATTCTGGATTTTACTGGCCCTCGTTATTTAAGGATTCATATTTGTTCTGTCGCGCTTGCGATAGATGTCAATGCTTTGGGGGATTAGGTAAACATCATGAGATGCCTCAACAACCTTTATTGTTTTGTGAAATTTTTTATGTCTGGGGTATTGACTTTATGGGACATTTTCAGTCATCCTTTGGCTTTGTGTACATACTTTTAGCAGTGGATTATGTTTCCAAATGGATTGAGGCTATCCCTACTAGAAAAGATAATGCCCAAATTGTGCTGAAATTTGTCAAGTCAAATATTTCTGTAGGTTTGGTATTCCCAAAGCCATAGTGAGTGATAGGGGCACCCACTTTTGCAATAGAATTATGAATAAATTATTTTCAAAGTTTGGTGTTACCCATAAAATCTCCACTGCATACCATCTGGAAACAAATGGTCAAGCCGAAGTATCGAATAGAGAGGTGAAGCGCATTCTCTAGAAAATGGTTAAAACCTCGAAGAAAGACTGGAGCCTCCGCCTGGACGAGGCATTATGGGCCTATAAGATAGTGTACAAATCTCCAATTGGAATGTCACCATACCGGTTGGTATTTGGTAAGCCGTGCCATCATCCAGTAAAGTTGGAGCATAAGGCATATTGGGCGGTAAAGCAGTGTAACATGGACATGGAAGCTTTTGGAAATGAAAGGAAGTTACAGCTACAAGAAATGGAAGAGCTGTGAATGGAAGCATATGAAAATGCCCGAATGTATAAGGAAAAAACTAAGTTGGTTCATGACAGGGGCATCCTAAGAATTTCAAATAGGGCGATCGAGTACTGCTGTTTAAGGCTCACTTCAGTTTTAAACTGGGAAAATTTAATTATCATTGGGACAGGCCTTTCCTAGTAACAAAGATGCACAATTTCAGTATGGTAGAGCTTAAAGATGAGGAAACTGGAGCTACTATGAAGGTTAATGGACATATATTGAAGCACTACCACGAGAAATACAAGCCACCTTAGCTGTCAGGTTGTTCCTTTCCTTAACTAGCTCTATACTTCTGTACTTTCGCTAAAATTAATTGATGCAATGATACGTGATTAAGTGTTGGAGAGGAACTGTCTAGTAGAAGGTAGAGTAATTAGATTTTTTAAAATCAATAAACTCTACTCAGTTCAATCTCTGACTTTGTTTAGGCCAAGTGGAACATGAAAGAGTGGTTTGCTATGGATTGAATGTAAGATTATGTTTTGCAACTGTATATGTATAGATGTTTTCTTTTTCTATTTTCCCCAAATTTTGTTGCATGCTTGCATGAAATTTTGGTATTGCTTGCGAATTCCATGCTTTATCTTCTTGTTAATCTTTCCCTTGAATTATTGAGGACAATGTTTTATTTAAGTGTGGGGGGAGAATTATGATTTAAAATTTCCAAGCATTACCTTGATTTTAAAATGCAACCGGAATTTTTGGAAAGTTAAATGTTGGGCCACTTTGTTTAAAACTTTGGAAATTTTGAGGTTTCTTTAAAAAAATTTTGAAAATTTTTTATTTTCCAATTTGCTCTCTGACCATTTCCGCCATGACCAACTTTATTTTTCACCACGGCGAAAGTAGTCAAAATAAAGCAATTAACCTCTCAGATGAGTTTCACCATGACCATCTTATGGTTGCTCCGCGGCGAAACCACTTGCACACAAAACTCACCTCTCGGGTGTCGTTCGCCGCGACCAACTTTGTGGTTAGCCGCGGGGAAACTTCAGTGCATAAATAAAAAAATTAATTAGGTTTTGAATTTTTAAATAAAAGGTTCCTCTTACCTTTATTCCTATAACACTCCTGAGCAAACTTATGAAACCATGATTTTCATACACAATGCATTGGGAAGTTGATGCATGATTTTAAAGGATAATTTTTTTTGCTTAATTGCATTTTTCGAGTTATTAGCAAATGATAAGCATATATGCAATTTTAAATTGACTCAGTGTCTTTAGTTCTTGAGACTACTTAATTGAGACATTAGCCTTGTCGTGAGGATAATTGGGCATAACTTCATTTGATTAGTGTGGGTCTGTCTTGATTTTTAATCTCTCTAGAACTTGTCTTGATTCTTAATCAAAGCTTTATGATCCAATATTCTGTGAAAATGATAGGGGCCTTCATTTCATAACCTTTCATTTCGCCCAAACACAAACCCTTCATAACTTAACCATTGTCACCTTTTTGAGCCATTCACTCTTAAAAACCAGTATTTGGAAACTACAATTTTTTTATATATGCAAGCATATTATGATCAAAGTATGGTCCATACCATTCTTCAAAAAAGGAAAGAAAAAAAGAAGAAGAGGGGTATTATATATATAATAAAGAGAAAAGTAGAATATGTATTTCTCTAAAGTCTTACAAAGGTATTGATATGATTAGATTCCTGTAGTACTGTGTATTCGAGGATTTCTTTCCATCATTCTACATCATTGTTTGCAACCACAATCATCCATCTTAAACCCTAAAGTCCTCTTGATTCATGTTATATTGATCTTGTGGTGGAGAGGTAGAATAATCACAAGGATATGGTAGAGATTGATTAAGCAGACCATGAGTGAAATTGTCCTTACATAGTGAGTTGAGAGAGAAACACTTCTACCTTTTGAGAGGAAGTCTCTTTTATCCAGTCTCTTGAATTGAACTCTCTCAGGGATCGATTTATTATTGTCTCTGCCATTATCCTTGTTAATTCCTTGATGAATGTTTTTACAAAGTTCTGTAATCCTGGATTCATGAGGATACATTCTTGAGGATACATTCTTGATTTGGATTAGTGTGATTTTGGGTGCATTTTCTATGAATAATGATATAATTGTGCTTAAATTCCATCATGAGCAAATGATACTTAAAATATTTGCTATTTCATTTCAGGAACTCTAAACAATATCATGTGAAGACAACTCTAAACAAAGTTTTATAATTTGTGGCTTGTCAGATCACACACACAACAACAACAACAACAATAACATGATTTTCCAACTTCCAACACATATACCAACATATTCTTGATCCAAACTCATTTCCATGGGCTGTATAGCTTGAATTCAACTCTTCTACCTCAAATAAAAATTTGGGCAGCATCTCCCATTCGGGTTCTTTTTCCCAAAATTTACAAAATCATGAAATAAGAGTCAAACAACCACAAGCTATACACCAAAACACTCCTTACAACACAAGGAGTCTTTTACAACCAACCATGAGTTCTAAATCCCTCTCTTTCTAACTTTGGCTCTCAAGAACCCCAACTCCAAACTTGAGAAAGAGAGACTTAATCAAAATTATAATCCATGGAAGTTGTAGAGGAGATCACAAGGAGCAATAATATGTATAGGTTTGAGTGCTTTAGTCTCTTACCTTGGATTTTTGAAAGCTTGCTCTTCTCTTCAATGGAGGAAAATGGTGTCTTTTCTCTCTCTTTTTGTAGCCAAGAAGGTCGGCCAAATGAGGAAGGAAATGGAGGGAAATTATGTTTATAAAATCCCTTATAATGAAATGGAGGGCTATGATCATTTCTTGTTTAAAGAAGTTAATCTAAGGGCTTATATTTGACCACCTCTTTACCATATCATCATTCCTCATTAGCTAGCCAAAAGTAACTAATTATGGGTGTAACTAAGGGTTGGGGACTTAGTTACACTAAACAAACCGAACCCCTTCCGATTACCTCTACCTATTACACTTTTTATCAGTAAACATAACTTTATTCCGGTAAATTTTTTTCTACTTTTCAAGAGATGTTTTCTTCCTCATTTAATCTCCATATTCTCCGCTTGAATATGGCGAAATTATTATCCCCAAAATACCCCTTGATCTTATCAAAATTAACAGGGTTATTTTATCCTGTCTAAAACCACTAAAAACGTGTAATCGGAGGGCAAAATATTTTTAGGGCTTCAAAAATTACTACATTTTCTACTGATACTCTAGCCCTTTCTCATATCCCAAAATGCCCTCTATACTTTCTAAAATTAATTTTTGAAATAAATTATATTTTTGGGCTTTTCGAGTCTTTTTCCTCTTATTCGGGAAAATCGCCTTTATCGTATACTGGGCAATAATTTTGTAAAATACTACAAAATTCACTTAATTTTTCTATACTTTGGTCTCCGATCTTTGAGAACTCCTGATACTTTAAGGCTCTGCTTGGATGGGAAGAGAAGTTAAGAGGAAAGAAAATGGGAGGAGAGAAAATGGAGAGAAGAGAAAAGTGGAGAGAAAATATTATCACCTATCATGCTTGGATGGGTGAGAGAAAATAGAGAGGAAAGAAAATGAGCTAATGGTTGAATGACTAAAATATCCTTAAATAAAATCTTTTAATAAATAGTAACAAGTAAAGTATCCTTAAAATATATAAAGTATAATGTCAAATTAGATATGATAATAAAAAATTATATTAACATTAATATCATTAAATAATTTAAAATTAAATTATTTATTAAAGATATCTTTTCGGGTTATTATTTAAAAAAATAATTTAAATAACGATATATCATGTTTTTAAGGCTGTGAGGTTTTAGTAAGCAATTAAAAAATAAATTAGATATTAGAATATATCTTAAATCTTATTCTTTTAAAAAAAGAAAGTCATATTCAGAATTTAACAAAAAGTTATATGTTAAACTTAATTAGTTACAATGAAAAAGTAATAAAAGAGCATGTGGGTAGATAAGGAAAAAGAGTTTTCTCTCCATTTTCTCTCTATGTGTGGAGAGAAAAGTTGGGGAGAAAATGTGGTGGGACCCACACCCTATTTTCTCTCCAACTTTTCCTTCCTCCCTCTTTTTCTCTCCTATCCAAGCAAGGGAAAACTCATTTCTCCCCTCATTTTCTCTCCAAGTTTTCTTTCCTCCCTCATTTTCTCTCCATCCAAGCATAGGGTAAATAACTATTTTTCTCTTTTATGCCCTTCAAAATTATATAGAAAGAAATCTAGTCCGAATCTGGAAAATCCGTTAATCATGGTTGTGATCAGTGAGTCGTGGTCTGTCTATTGGCATCTGTAAATATTTGGTCAACGGTTGAATTTTGACTTTGTCAAATAACCAAAATACCCTTGCATATTTTTATAATGACCAAAATGACCTTGTTTGATGCTCACTGCATCACATGCTTCGACTAACAAGCATCTTGGCTGAAGTCAATGAAGGCCTGACACTCTCTGTGCCATTTGCCTTAGCCAACAAGAATGTTGGTTGAAGCCAACGAAGTCTTAATGCTTATGTAACACTCCTTATTTTCCCCTATAAGCTTCATATTAGATCACTATTGAACCACTTTAGGGCCTTAGATAACTTAAATCAACCAAAGAAGTGAACCTGAAAATTTCATTTTCAGGTTACTATTCACTTGGTCTTTTTCCAGATTTCTGGCCCAACTTTGAAAAATCATAACTAATTCTAAAAAAATTGAAATAGAGTGGTCTAAATTTCTATTTAAATATTATGAAGTGATCTACAGGGGAAAAATACTCACTGGTTCCAAAACTTGCCCAATTGATACAGTTTATTGCGTGAATTTGCACTGTTCATAGGTCATTTTTCAATTTTCCAGATTTTTCTCTTAACTTTGGAAAATCATAAATTCTTGTATAAAGGTCCAATTTCATCAAACTTTGGCTTGTTTAAAAATTTACCATATGAAATATTTTTCCACCAAGTTTCAGATAAATTGGAGTTCATTTACTATATTTCCTCACGTCACAAATTTAGAGAATCGGTAAGGACATTTGACCCTTTTAACTTGTTACTTTATTCATTTCTTACCAATTGATCTCATTCCTTTTTATCCCCTTTTTTTACCCACATAATTATGTTCACATGCTATAATTCATATGATCATATACCCGAAGCATGAAGGAGTTTAGATTACAACTCATCCAAATACACTCATACGTTTACATTAAACACATTGCATTGTTAGCAACTACACCATTATATCATGCTTCAATATCTCCACTCACCTTTCCTTTGCCCTTGCTTAAACTTGCACCTGAAATGGTTAGTTAGGGAGGGTGATATTTCAAAGAAGTCTCAATAGCAAACACTCTAATAATACATCTACATGCATGATTATTAAATGAAATCAAGTATGCCATGTAACAAGAACAATCAATCAAGTTTTCACCAAGCCAAGAAAATCATTGCATAACAACCATCAAGCTCTCACATAAGTAAGGTTTCAAAATTTAAATGGCTACAACCACACAACAAACATGGCAATTAACACATATATATAATCAATGCAAGGTAGATGCGAAAGTTAGGAGTGATGCTACCTTGTCCTCTTAATTCCCCCTTGAACTTGAAGCTCTCTTGTTAATATTTTCCAATGATTTCTTTAGTATTTAAACTTCCTAAACATTACACAAGAACATAATCATCAAGCTCAAGCCATCAACTTTGCAACAAAACCATAAAAACGGAATATTCCATTTATTGCTCTTTTAAGCATCCTAGAACTTTATAACTTGTTCTTATGATTTCTAATGCTTCCCAAATCCTTTTCTTACTTTTACCCTACACAATTTTGCCTTCTAAAGCTATTGGAAGCATCAAAATCATAAAAATAATATTTCTTCTACAACTTCTAGCCTTGACTGAAAAACAGAACCCAAGCACATACTTGTGATTTTCAAACTTCTTCACATATAATAACATATTCTTGCTCCCAAAACATTTCTCATGCATTATTTAACTCAAAAACAACTCTTTCTCATCACATATAAAATTGGACAGCACCTCCCCTTAGGGTTTGTGATTCCAAAAATTCATACAACTATCAAACCCAAGCAATATATACATCAATCTACTCCTTATCATGCAAGGAGTGTTTTGCAACCTTTAGTTTCCTCTAAATCCCTCTTTTTTCCATTTTTCCTCCAAAAGAGAGCCAAAACCAAAAATCTAAACCGATAGAACGGTAGAGGAAGCTCCAACGATCAAGAAAATGTATATCTTTGGTTGGAAAGTCCTCTTACCTTGTATATTGTGAGCTCTTCTTCTTCCTTCTCAAGCTCTTCAATGGCATCACTTCCTCCTCCATTTGCAGCTGGAATTTTCATCCAAAATGGCCAAGAAAAGAGAAAAAAATCCTTTCTTAACTTAAGCTCTTCATTTGGAATGAATGGTTGGGATTTAGCCTTAACTTACAAGTTTAATCTGAGGGTTGATATTGCAACACCACATCCACATGAGCTTCCATCCTATTGGCTCTCATAAAGGTGTCATCATTGGGTGCACATGGGGTAAAAAAATCTGGTTGGAACTTGGTTACGCTAACCAAATTAGTTACGGTTGGTTACTTCTACCGATTACACTTTTTACCGGTAAACATAACTTTATTCCGGTAAATCTTTTTCCACTTTTCTGGAGATGTTTTATTCCTCTTTTAATCTCCATAATTCATTTACTAGTATGGCAAAATATTCATTCAAAAATACCCCTGACATTCGTCCAAAATTAACAGGGTATTTTTATCATGCTGAAAATCCCTGAAAAACGTATTTCCAATGGGCAAATAACTTTTAAGGCATTAAAAATTTCTATAATTTTCACAATCTAGCCCTTTTCCTTTCATCAAATTACCCTCCAGATTGTCTAAAAATAATTTTTGAATAAAATTATATTTTCAAGATTTTCGGGCATTTTCGTGCCTTTTCCCTCCGTTCTTGGCATTCGCCTTAATCATATATAGGGCAATAATTTTATAAAATATTATAAAATTCACTTTATTTTTCTATGCCCTGAACTCAACTGATTAAGGTCTCCTGATACCTCAAATAATTATTTTCGGCCATTAAATATTTAAAATTCTATAAATAAAATTCTAGGCCGATTTTCAGCAATCTGTCGAATATCTGTTAATCAGTGAGTTCTGCTCTATCTTTTGGGCATCTATGACTTTTTCTGATATTTTGGTCAACAGTTTACTTTTTGACTTTAACTTTGTCAAATGACCAAAATGCCCTTACACTTTCTCTTAATGACCAAAATGCCCTTACACTTTCTCTTAATGACCAAAATGCCCTTACATTGTCTAACTTTTCGTAATTCCCATTTTGCCCTTAACTTTTTCGCCCCCAGTCTTTTTTGTAATGACCTTTGGGTCCTTCCCAGAAGGTTACCCGTCCTTAAACTACTCCAGGGTGAGCACGGTTAACTGCGGAGTTCTCATAAAATTTCTCCCGCTGAGCCAGGTCTAACTTTGGGTTATCCAGCCCATCAGCATTAACTTTTTCTGTGCTTTCTATCTGTGGGCTCTACCTTGACTTTTGACAACTGGTTTTGCCCTTTTTATCCAATTACCATATTGCCCTTGGTCTTTATACTTAATGACATTTATGTCCCTGGCTTACATTCTTAGTAATTTCAAAGCCTTATGACTAAATTGACCAGGGTCTCTTTGGTCCATTGAATCTTCTCTTTCTGTACTTTTATTTCTGGGCCTTATCTTATCTCATAACTATCATTTTGGTCTCTATTTCAATTTACAGAAAATGGTGGATATTACACTTTCTGTGCCACATGCTTCAGCCAACAAAATTTAACGTGGCACACTTTGGTTTATAGAAAGCTCATCCGGAGGAGATAGTTTACAGGAAACTAAACAATTATCTAGTCACCTTCTCTTCTCCTATGCTTCATATCCATAGGCCTAAAATCACCTCATAATTGCCAGTTTGGCCTTTATTTCAGTTAACATCAAATACATGGATATTATAGAGATGGACTTGAAACTCATGGATTACTTGTTAGATATAAGATCTAACACATTAGAGGATGTGACTCGGGAGATAATAGCACATAAAAGACTCCTTTAAATGAATTTGAAACATCTGTGGTTTTTACAAAAATATTAACAATATATATTTGAAACCATTTGAATGCAATCAAGGTATGAATGCTCATCAAAACTTGCATATGAACTTTTACAAATCAATATTAATTGAAATCTTTTGATTATGCATTTCAAAAACTTAGAACATGAAAAGATACGCTTATGAACAATTTATCTTTTAATTCATGTAGCAATCTAAAATATATTCATCCCCCACACTTAAACCTTTGTACTCCTCGACAAAAGCCTTTCAAAGTAAAACTTTTAATTATTAATGCATTCAGAATTTATCAACATGCGTATAGGATATCAGAAATCAATTAAATCATTTGCCAAGGAATAAACAAGGATCAAGGAAGAGACATTAGTAAGATGATCTCTGTGAGAGTTTAATTTAAGAGATTGAATAAAAGAGATCTCCCTCTCAAGGGAAATGTGTTTACCTCTCAGCTCACTTAGCCAGGAAAATTTCACTCATGGTCTGCTTAATCCAATCTCTACCATAAGCTTGTAATTATTCTACCTCTCCACTACAAGATCAATACAATGTAAATCAAGAGAACTTTGAGGTTATAATGGGTGATGGGAAGTCAAAGACAATAAAATGGAGGGACGAATGGAATTCTTGAATATAAAGCATTATAGAAAACTTCAAATGTAATGCTTCTATAATGCAAGAGTTTAGAAGAAATGTATTCAAGTATATGTATAAAGTTTTATCAACACATCTCTCTTTATTGTTCTCCTCTCTCTTTCTCTATTATTATTATATATATTAATAATAGTATAATGATCAACATGTAACACATACAAATTTTATTCTTGCATATGAAGATATAGCTTCTAATGTTGGTTTTCAAGAATGAATGGCTCAAAGGGGTAGCAAAGGTTAAGTTTCATTTTGGGTTTGTGTTTGGACAAAATGAGGGTTTATAAAATGAAGGCCTCTACCATTTTCACATAATATTGTATCATAAAGCTTTTATTAAAAATCAAGATAAGTTCTAGAGTGATTAAAATCAAGACAAACCCACACTAATTAAAAACTTTATCGTTGTCTAGTCCTTGAAAATGGATCAAAAAGACTTGTGATTTCCAAGGCTTGCACAGGGTGCAACATGTGACACTCCTTAATCTTACCTTTAGCTTCATTAAATATCTATTTGGAAGCATCTTTAGGCCTTTAGTGACTTAGAGTAACCAAAGAGTGAAAAATAAAATTTTCAAGTTTAGGGTTACTATTCACGTCACTATTCACAGATTTTTGGGCCAACTTTGAAAATTCGTAAATAATTTTAGAAAAATCGAAATTGAGTGCTTCCAATTTCTACTTGAAGCTTATAAGTTCCTCTATAATTTAAAAATACTCATTAAGTCATTAGCTTGCCCAATTGAAACAGTTTAATGCGTGAAAAAGTACTGTTCATTTGGCAATTTTTCATTTTCCCAGATTTTCAGTGATTTTCTTCAAACTTTGGAACATCATAACTTTCTGTATAAAACTCTAAATTCAGTGTTCTTTGGCTTGTTTTAAAGCTTGCAATGCCAAATATGTTTCTGTAAAATTGCAGCTCATTTGGAGTTCATTTACCCTGTTTTGGAATAGGTCAAAGTTAGGCATTTGATTAACTTTACATTAAGACTGCCAAACTTTCCATTTTCAAACTTTTTCAAAACCCTAACTCCTAATCCTTTTCGAAACTTGTTTGATCATTCATTTAGGAGTTCTTGGCTATCATATATCATCCATAAATGCATAGGTTTCTCATCACCTATTACATCATAATTACATATCCATGCTCATGATAAATTCCTTACTTTAAACTTCATAAACTTTCTCCTTAGATGCACTTGTACCTAAAATGGTTAATGGGGGAGGGTGAGATTCGAGGAATCCCAGTAGCAAACATTACAAACAATGCATGTAGGATGAATGCTAGTGCATGATATGCTTGCCTTACGTAGGAGTGTTATATCATGTAATGAAATGTATTGCTTTGTCTCAATGTTTTGTGTAATATACTTATGGCCATAATAAAAACAAAAACAGAGCTTCATTCATTCATACATGCTTCACATAATCTAGCAAAGCAATTCGGCAAATCAATACACAACATAAACATCTCACACATACAAGTAAGTAAGTTCACTACCTTTTAGATTTTGCCTCCTCCTTAAGTACCTTGGTCTTCTAACCATAGCTTTTTCTTTGTCACTTTATGGCCCTAGGGAATTAATAACATAATTAGAGCCATGAAAAGTGAATGCCCAATGGGCCACATTAGCCCTAGAGGCTTACTTTTACCCTTGGAGTTCCTACAAATTACATTTGGTTACTCTCTCTTAATTTCGCATGGTAACCAAAAGCTGTCAGCATGTTGACTAAACTTTGCAAAATCATAATTAATTCTTTATAACTCCAATTGGGGTGGTTCAAATTTCTATGTGAAGCTCTTTCAGTATAATTTGATATAAAAATACTCAATTTTGTTCATCATAGCCATATCATTACTAGAATTTCATCAAATACAAACTGTTCCAGATTTCATTCCAGAAACAGGACACAATTTCAAAATTTCATATCTCCTATTACACAAGTGCAATTAACCCATATGATCTATCAAATTGAAGCTTGATAAGTATACTTTAATTCTAGAAAGTTTCATGGTCATTGGGAAACATTTGACCACACAAAATCACGTTACAATTACACTGCCTCCAGAAAACGAATTTCACAGCCCTTACTTTTTAACTTCCAAAAATCATGAACACTTGTATACCTACACAAAAACTGATTTTGGATCTATTGGAAGCATCAAATTCATTAAAAGAATTCATTTTCATCAGTTTCCAGTCAGACCGAAACAGCACACCCATATTCAACAATATGAATTTCTTAAACTTCCATCACTTCTACCACTTGATTCATGTTTCCAAACACTCATTCATGCATGGAAAAACATGATTCTTTCTCTTCTATGCCAAGTGGAAAATTGGGCAGCATAACCCCTAGGGTTTCATCATCCCAAAATTTACAACAACAACCAAACAACAACAAACTATACACCAACATGCTCCTTACAACACAAGGAGTGTTTTCCATATGATTATTGTCTCTAAATCCCCGTCTTTATCACTTTCCCTCTCAAGAACCCTAGGTTATGAACTTGAGAAAAGATGAGCCAAATCAGGTTTTGAATCCATGGAAATGGAAGAGGAAGTTCCAAGGATCAATTCTATGTATATCTTAAGGTATCATGGTTTCTTACCTTTGATTTCGCTTGAGCTTTTCCTCTTCTTCCTCCTTGCAAATGGAGTCTTTTTCTCTCTTTTCCAGCTGAAGAAAGTCGTGTAGAATGGGCTGGAGATGGAGGAAATTTTCTGTTTTAATAATTCACCCATTTATGGAATCAAAGGAGGAGATTTGATCTTGCAACTTTAATGAGATCTAATGGCTATTATGGAGCCACCTTTATGTCACTTGTCAAGCTCTTATTCTCCCTCCTAAAGTGACTTTTACCGCTATAATTGGGGGGTAAAAATCTGGTTAGTCCAACTGAACTGGATCCCATTCGGTTACTTTTACTGATTGCACTTTTTACCGGTAAACTTAACTTTATTCCGGTAAATCTTTTTTTACTTTTCTGGAGATATTTTCTTTCTCATTTAATCTCCATAATGTCATCTTGAATATAACAAAATTATTATCCCCAAAATACCCTTTGATTATCTCAATTTTTACAGGATTATTTTATCCTGTCCAAAATCCCTGAAACGGAACAATCGGAGAGCAAATTTCTTTTAGGGCCTTGGAAAGTACAACATTTTTCACTGATTCTCAAGCCCTTTTCCTTTTTCCAAAATGCCCTCTAGGTTTTCTAAAATTAAATTTTTGAAATAATTATATTTTGAGGATTTTCGGGTATTTTTCAGGTCTTTTTCCCAATTTTCGGGAAACTTGCCTTAATTGTACACTGGATAATATTTTATTAAATACTATATAATTCACTGGATTTTCCATATTTTTCTCTAAATTTTTGGAGGGCTCCTTGTACCTTAAATAATTATTTTTCCCTTTTTCACCATTTAAAATTATATAAATAAAAATCTAATTTGAATTTGGAAAATCCGTATTTCGTCATTGCGATCCGTAAGTAGAGATCTATCTATTGGGCATTTATAAATTTTCTGATATTTTGGTCAACTGGTTGACTTTTGACTTTGACTTTTCCTTTGTCAAATGACCAAAATGCCCTTCAACTTTCTCATAATTACCATTTTGCCCTTACTTTTGATACTGAAAGACCTTTATGCCCTTGGTCTTTTATTAAACGACATATGGGTCCCTTCCTATAAGGTTTCCCATCCTCATTTTGCTTGTAGGGCAAATATACTTAATTTTGGAATTCACACGGAACTCCGTGCCTCAACTTTCGACCCTTAATCTTTCTATTTGTGGGCTCTGACTTGACTTCTAATTACTGGTTTGGCCCTTCTTATCTAATGACCATATTGCCTTTGGTCTTTTTTTTACTTAATGATGTTTATGTCCCTGGTTTACATTCTTAGTAATTTCAAAGCCTTGGGACTAAATTGACCAAGGTCTCTTTGGTCCATTGACATCTTCCTGTACTTTCATTTATGGGCCTTGTCTTCTCTGAAATCTATGAATTTGGCTTCTGTGCTTATTTACAGAAAATGGTGGATATTACATTACAGCAGACGTAAGCCTTGCTTTTATCATTCTAAGCATACAATTAATTCTTTCGTGTGAGCTTTATCAATGACAAGGTAATGCTCTAAAATTTTTGTATAAATCTCTGGTAATATCCAGTGAGACCTAGAAATCTTCTTATCTATGAGACAATTTCAGGCCTCTTCCAGTTTAGTATTGCTTCCAGTTTTTCAGGATCAACACCTATACCATATAAAGAGATAATGTGACCTAGAAATTTGACTTCTATAAGCCAAAACTCACATTTGCTCATAATTCCCAGCACTATTCTCAAATGGTTTTCATGTTCTACTCTATTATTTGAGTATATCAATATGTCATTTATAAAAACTATGAAAAACTGATCTAGGTATTATTGAAAGATGCAATTAATGTAATCCTTTAATACAGTAGGTGCATTGTGTTATAGTAGGATTTGACCAAGAGAGGGTGAATTGGTCACTTTTTAAAATTTAAAATAATAACAAAATTAAAATAAAGTCACTGAGAGTAGAGCATTGAGAAGTTGAGCACGATGAATTTATCCTGGTTTGGTCATTTTTAGTTCCTCAAGCACATATGAGATTTCCAATATACTAATTTACAACCGAAACAGACTCTGCGAGCCTTTACAATGGGAATCACACTGCCCCTCACAAATTAAACTATAACAAAGATTAACATGCTTTATTTTCAAAACAACTAGGCTCAACTGAATCAAGATCCCAATCTTGAGTTTATGACAGAAATACAAGTTTGAATCACTATATCAACTCTCTCAAAGAGTGGCTAATTAAACACTGAAGCATTAATGTCACAATAAATAATTTACTAAGAAGTGGTAGATAAATAAATGTGGGATGTTTATATATTCACTTCATTGCATTGCCCATCTTGAATGATCTACTATTTATAGGCAGATGGCATTTAATAGTCATTAAAACATTTACGTTTCCATTACTCTCAGGTACATTGGACAAGGCTATACATTTAATGCTCATGTAACTCCCTTTGTTAATATGGATGTTGAGGCTCTGTGATGGTGGATGTTGAAGCTATACGTAGACAAAATCAGATGTGCCCATTCCCTGTTAATAAGTCAATCCATAACACATTTATGAGGGCAATTAGGATTTAAATCATCGCAACATAAAAAAGGAAAGATTTGGCAGAAAGTAATATTGTTGTCAAACTAATATATCTCAGACAAAATGAAATTCGAGCTTTGGTTTAGGGAACACGAGTTTTAAGATAAAATGGTCTGATGAAAATTTGAACCTCACGTAGTAAAAATCGAGTTTTGATTGGATAACTTGAGTTTTAGAAAACTTTTAGTATAACTTGAGTTGTTGCTAAAAGTGTTACAATGTAAAATTTGAAAACTTTTGTTCATAACTCAAGTTTCAAATCAAGTGTTGCATAACTCAAGTTTATGGTAACTTAACTCAAGTGTTTTTAGAGCTTTTCAATATAAATACTTTAGTTGGAACTCGGGTTTTAAAGAAAGTTTTAAAAATTACTTTCGATACTTGAGTTTTGATGTATAGATCTCGAGTTTTGATAAAAAGACTTTTGCAACTTGAGTTCTCCGGGAAGTTTTTGAACTCTGAAACATTTTGAAACTGCAACACTCGAGTTTTAAACAATAGAACTCAAGTATTGCATAGCTTCCTTTATAACTCAAGTTTCTTTGAAAGTTTTTGTGTAGTGAATTTGAAATTTTGAGCATGAAACTCAAGTTTCACAACACTTCTTTCATAATTTGAGTTTCTTCGAAAGTGTTGGGTCTTAAAACAATTTTAAGCCTCATAACTCTAGTTTTCTTGTAATCATAACTCGAGTGCTGATAACACTTTAATTGTGACCCGAGTTTATTTGAAAGTTGGGTTTAAAAACATTTTTACAATCACATAACTCGAGTTTTAAGAGATTAAACTTGAGTGTTACAATAATAAAACTCTGGATTCCTTTTTGAAACATTTCTAACATCATAATTCCTGTAAAACATACAACACACTTTTTGTAATCATCAAAACATAGCATCAATATTCTCCCCCTTCCTTATGATGACAAAACTAGACAATCAGAAATTATTGATGACCAACCAATATGGATGATGTATGAATAACATGAATGGAGACACATAATCCATCATGAAGAAAAGTTCATAAACACATAATCTAGAGTATATCAGAAACATATAATCCAATTTATGTTGATATAATATAATCTCAAACATGAAACGTAAATACTGAACTGCATAAAAACTGAAAAATTCTAATTTGTTCTCTCTCTTATTGTCATTAATCAAATAGGGTGATGAGGAGTAGATGGTGTAGGGATATTAGGGGTTGCAAAGGCTAAAGGAGATATAGTTTCAGGAGGATGTGAGGTTGCAAGAAAAGCAGAGGCAAGTGGATGAGCAAGTTGTGGAGGAGGAGAAGCAAAGAAGTCTATATGAGCAATCACCGTATCTTAAGTGGAAAGATATGAAGAATGTGGGCGAAGAGGAGGAGCCTAAGTACCATAGATGAAGTCCTCAATAGATGAAACCCAATTGTCCAATGAATAAACCCGATTGTCTAAGGATGAAAATTGAGTATGAAAACTAAGTATCCACAGTATGCTCTAAGGACTCCATCGAACTCTTTAATAAAACCATTGCATCTGAGAGTTCATTCCCAATTAAGTAATGTAATATCTGTGTATTTGCTATTAAATTAAAATAAATGCTAAACAGGTACTTATGAAAGGTATTAGAGCCCAGAGATAGTTAGCACGTAAATAGAGAAATATAATGGGCAGGACAGCTCAAAGTCAGATTAGGCATAGCGGATGAAATTTTATACGAACTCCATAGTTAAGCGTGCTTGCCCTGGAGTAATGGAAGGATGGGTGACCTTATAGGAAAGACCCAAATGTCATTAAACAAAGAGGTTAAGGGCATAAAAGTCAAGGGCAATCTTGGCATTTTGAAATATTAGTAAAAGTAGGGGCATTTTGGTAATTAAGAGAAAAGGATAGGGTATTTTAGGCATTTGACAAAGTCAAAAGTTAACAAAATATCAAAAAAATTTACAGATGCCCAATTAATAGAGCAGAACTCACTGATCAAAACGGTGTGTCAGATTTTTGAAATTCGGCCTAGATTTCTGTCTATAGAATTTTGAAGGGCAAAACGCTAAAAAATAATTATTTGAGGTATCAAGAGTTCTTAAAAATTAGAGCCCAAAAGTATATAAAATAACATGAATTTTATAGTATTTTATAAAATTATTGCCCAGAATACAATAAAGGCGATTTCCCTAAACGGAGGAAAAAAGACCTGAAAACCCTGTAAATATAATTTTCTTCAAAAATTAATTTCAGACAATCTGGAGGGAAAATTGTGGAAAGAAAAAGGGCTAGAGTATCAGTAAAAATTCTAGTAATTTCTAATGCCCTAAAGCTAAATTGCCCGCCAGTAGCACATTTTTCAGGGTTTTGATAGGGTAAAGTAACCATGTTGAATTTGGATGTTTTTCAGGGGTATTTGTGGGGATAAATATTTCACTAAATGAGTAAGCAAAATATGGAGATTAAAAAAGGAATAAAACATCTCGAGAAAAGTAGAGAAAATTTACCGGAATGAAATTACGCTTACCGATAAAAGTTGTAACCGGATGAAGTAATCGAATGGGAATTGGTTCAGTTAGTGTAACTAAATCCATAACCCCTAGTTACATGCCTTTATGACTAGCCAATGAGAATTTAAGCATATGGTTGAAAGGTGGTAAAATATCGACTGCTCGATCAAGTTTTAATTTCAAGATGCAATCTTGGCCATTCATTCTTTTATAATAGAATTATTAAACACAAAATTTTGTCTACTTCCTCCCATATTTGCACGGTTTTTGGACAGCCAAGAGAAGCAAGAAGTGATTCCATTTTCAAGCATGATAAGGAAGAAAAGCTTGAAGAACTAACAAGGTAAGAGGACTTACAATCCAATCAAATAGATATTCTTGATCCTTGTAACCTCTTCTACCTTTCTAATGGTTTAAATTTTTTTTATTAAACCTCTCTTTTGCAAGATTGAAGGTTAGTGTTCTTGAGAGTGAAAGTAAGAAAGAGAGGGATTTATAGCCAATAATTGGTTCAAAACACTCCTTGCATGATAAGGAGTAATTTGATGTATATATTGTGGTTGTTTGGTTGTTGTATGAAATTTTGGAAGCACAGGATTAAGGGGAGGTGCTATCCGAATTTCCATTTGATACGGGAGAGTTGTTTTCAAGCCAAACAATGCATGAGAAGTGTTTTGGGATCAATAATATATGATTATAAGTGTTGGAAGCTTGAAAAATCATGTTGTTGTGCTTGTTAAGGATTTATGGCCAATTCTGGAAAATGGGGAAGAAGTGTGAATTAGATGATTTTGATGCTTCCAATGACTTTAGAATGAGAATGTAGAGTAGAATTGAGAAAAGGAATTGGGAATCATTAGAAATCATTAAACAAGTTTGATGTTCTAGGGTTTATGAAAATTCAAGGGGAAGTTTAATGCAATTTTAAAGTGTTTGTTGCCTTGGTAATGGCTTGTGATTAATGGTTATTATGCTATGAATTATGTAGGCAAGTGTTTGGTGGAAGAAACTAATTTCCAAGTTGATCAAGAGAGCTTGCAAAGTCATGAGAAATTAAGGAGTTAAGGTTGCAAAACCTTCTAACCTTAATCAAAATTGTTGTGAAAAGGTTTTGAATTTATGCATGACTTATTGTTGAACATTATGATGATGAAAGTGTGAATATATGCTTATGTATGCTATGACTATATGCATGTATATGTTTCATGTTGCACATATTTTATTATGATATGTTCATATTTAATTTTAAAGTTTGTCATGCATTTTCGTTAGTGTATTAGTAAGTTTTGCTATTGGGATTTCAATGAAATCTCATTCTCTTTAACTAACAATTTAGGTGGAAGCTCAAACAAGGGTAAGGGAAAAGTGGATGATGCTTGAAGCAAGCTTTTATGTTGCTATTTTGTTGAAGTTTTGGTTATGTAAGCTGGTTGCAACATACATTCAAGTTATAATGTAGTTATGTAAGTTAAGCATCTACATAAGTAGTAGTCAAAGTAAAGTGAGAACATGCCATATATATAAGTGAATGCATGTTTAGCTATGAGCAAATGAGGTACATAAATAAGCAAGCCTAAAGGAGAATTTGAAATGGTAAATATTCATGAAAAGTGATTAGAATGCGTACCAAACCATGAACTTTGAGCTAGCGTGAAGAATAGCAAATAGTATTCAAATTAGCTAAACTTTTTCCAAAAAAAAATATTTCATATAACAAGCTTTAAAATAAACCAAAGATAACTGGATCTAGATTTTTGTACAAAAAGTATTGTTCTTCCAAAGTTTGAAGAAAAACCTGGGAAAATAAAAAATAACCATATCAAAATTGTTTTTTTCCACAAATTGAACTGTATTAATTGGGCAAGTTTATGACCCAATGAGTATTTTCCCCGATAGAGAATCTTATAAGATTCAAATAGAAATTGGAACCACTTAATTTCAATTTGTTTAGAATTAGTTATGAATTTTCAAAGTTGGGACAAAAATCTAGAAAATGACCAAATGAATAGTAACCTTAAACTTGAAATTTTTATTTTCAAATCTTTGGTCATTCTAAGTTATACAAGGCCTAAAAATGGTTATGTATCAACATTAAATAAAGCTAAAGGGGTTAGTTAAGATGTATGACAAGTACTCTATATCCTTATTCAACAAGGTAAATGCATAACTGAATTGTGCTATGGAAGTCGGTAGTGAAATCCTCACCCAACTTCTTAAATTCTGCCTCCATGAAGGTGTGAACAACTGCGTGAGCGAATGAAAGGGTAGAGGTAGGATGTTGTGGAGTATAGGATTGAGCCTCATCTTGTCCTTATGATACTATAGAGGTAGTTTTCCCTTTCTTCTACAGCTGCAGAGCAATATATTGATGTTTGTGTTATGAAAGTTAACCTTTGAGAATTTATGGCCTTTACTAGCTTCTATTCCCCCAAGATATACCAAATCTTAGGATGATCGAGGATGTAAGATATAATGCATGGATATGGAACCATCATCCTCTTCAAATTTGAAAATGCGAATCTCCACATTTCATTGAAGACTAACTAGCCAGTGTTCCTCTTCTCCTTTGCCATGATTGAGGCTAAAAGATTATAGTAAGCATGTGACATGTGCCTGTGGTGCTGGATCAAAAGAGAAACCCTTCCCCTAGTTTCATCAACTCATGTGTCTCTGATTGAGCTTTATTTGTATTAGTTTTCAACTTGAAATTTCAGAGTCTTAGAGTCAATTTTAGCCCATACATGACCTTTTTGTGCTTAAATGTAGACTAGGAGTTATTGATTTGGATTAATGTGATTTTGGGCACCTATTCACTGAATAACGATTAATTGTGCCTAAATTGCATCATGAGCAAACGATACTGCCAATATTTGCTATTTCATTTCAGGAACTCCTTGCAAAAGGCCGAGGGAAGCAACTCTGGAAAAGTTGGTCGCAGCACAATTGTAAATTCCTTTTATATTCGTCGCGGCACAATTGCACAATTGTAAAGAAGTCAAGCAAAGGACTCTCGGGTGAGGTTCGTCGCGATGAACCATGATATTCGCTGCGGCGAATATCGCGCAGAACCTGAATTTTGCCTCAGAAGGAAAATAACCTGACCCGGCTTCATGGATCCGACCCATGATGGTTTCTATTGCTAAATTATGTCATTTTTTACCAGAGAAAAAGGAGAGGCAGAGGAAGCAAGGTAGAAACACACACACACTCATTTTTCTCTCATCTACACACTCTCCAAACCCTACCTTCATCCATTACCTTCACCATTCACCCATTCATCATGCTTCATTCATCCATTCATCTGCTATCTCTACTATCCATGAGGAGATGAGATTCTCCAACCTCTTGAAGATGGAGTGAGCTGGAGTTTGAAGTGTCGAAAGGGGAGTATTTACTTTCAATCTGTATTTACATTATGGATTGCTTGGAATCCGAGTTGGACTTTGTGATTTGTATGTAAATACTTGGTCTCGGTTGAGCCAAACTTGGATTATTGTGTATTGTGTTGTTTTGTGAATGACAAAGTGAAATGGAGTTCATTTTGCTGATTTAATGAAGTCTTGTTGTTCTCTTCTATCATCCTAGTTGTGCTTAGTTTTAGAGTTAACATGTATGGAGTTGATTTTGTCACTTTGCAATTTCCATACACACACTAAGAACGCTTCAAGGATTTCATGGAATGGAGTTCATTGCATGTTATTCGTGACCTAACAAGTCATGTGGGGATTAAGAAGGAGATCATCGTATGACGCTCCGGACCCATATGAATTGTTAGGGTTTGAGATTTCGAAAACTTAGTGCAAAAGTTGATACTCTACCTAATGTTTTGCGAACTATGATGGCCTAGTTCATTTTCAAGAGGAACCCACCATAACAATCCCTTTTAATCCAAAGCTGCCTTGCTTTTCTTTATCACCTGAAAATACCAAAAATAAGTTTTAAATTCTGTGGTTGCATTAGGTACACAGCTTATCTTGAATTGATAAACCATTTGCATTTGCATCACGAACATAATCACAAGCTAAGGACTATTGGTACGCAATCCGCTTCCGATGAGAACGACCCTGGGGTTGTCACTATACAATCCTTGGAAATCAAAATTAATATTCTCGATCCTTTTTCAAGGCTAACCGACGATCTAAGTTTACATTTTGTGGCTTAGTGCGGATCAGTCTCTTCCCCTAAAAAGTCTTCTAATGGCTCAGCATACTCGTGAGTCCCAAGATAAGAAATCAATAAATCATCAGTTATATGAACTGGACCCCGAATCATAGTTACCATAGAGTAGATATGTAATATCCATCCATTTTTTATAAATTGAAATAAAGGTTAAACCAATAGTCAAAAGCTAAGTTAGAGAACATAGATAGATAGTACAGAAAATGAGGAACAGGATGGACCAAGAAGATTCAAGACAGATAGGCCTAAAATACTAGAATTTGTGAAAACTTTAAAGTTAAGCGTGCTAGGCCTAGAGTAATTTCATTATGGGTGACCTTATGGGAATGACATAAAGGTCACTAGACAAAAGGCAAGGGCATAATGGTCCTTACGCAAAAAAATGTAAGGGCAATTCTGGAGTTATGAAAGAATAGTAAGGAAAGTAAGGGTAGTTTGGTAAATAAGGAAAAGAGGAAGGGTATTTTGGTCATTTGACAAAGTCAAAGTTGACCAAAATATAAGAAAATACATATGCCCAAAAGATAGAGTTGAACTCGCGGATCAAAATGTGATTTGTTATATTTTTGAAATTCGGCCTAGATTTCCATCTATAGAATTTTGAAGGTTAGAAGGCCAAAAATAATTGTTTGAGGTATCATATAACATCAGTCAGCTGAGTTCAGGGCATGGAAAAGTAAGGAAAATTTTCTAGTATTTAATAAAATTGTTATCCGATATCCGATAAAGGTGATTTCCTGAATTGGTGGAAAAAATACCTGAAAACCCTGGAAAAGGAATTTTTTTAAAAAAATTAATTACAGACAATCCAGAAAGCAATTTGAAGAAAAGAAAATGGCTAGAGTATCAGTGAACATTCTAGAAATTTTTAGTGCCATAAAACTCCATTACTTGACGGTAGCCCTTTTTTCGGTATTTTGTCAAGGAAAGTAACCCTGTTAAAACGGGAGGAGTTGCAGAGGAATTTTGGGAATAAAAGTTTTTTATATGACTAAGTGGGATGTGGAGATTGAAAGAGGAAGAAAACATCTCCAGAAAAGTAAAGAAAAAGTTACCGGAATAAAGTTACTTTAACTGGTATAAGTTGTAACCGGATAGCAACTGATTCAGTTAGCCTAACAAAGCTTCTAACTATTAGTTAACCTTATTAGATGCTACTTTCTGAGAATCAATGAGAAGCTTCAAAGTGTGTGGGATGGTGGCAAATTGTGAGCCTTTGGATTAGTAAGTTAATTAGTAAGTTTTGATCTCAAACCTTGGATTAAGTTGGATATTATTAAAGCAACTTATTATCTTCATTCTTCAGCCCTTTCTGCATCTGAAGCATGACTGCCATAAAAGGAAAATAGAAGATCAAGGTGTGATACAAGAAGAGGGAAGGAAGAAGAGAAATCAAGTGGAATTCAAGGTAAAAGCTCAATTCATTCAATAAAATTGATCTACAAGCTCTTCTCTTCCTTTTGAATGGTATATTTTTTATGTGGGGGAGTATGTTGGGCTGCTGAAAGTTAGGTGTTAGAGAGAGGAAATGAAGTGGAGAGGGAATTAGATCAAAGAAAGGCCACCAATCTCTTAAGCAATTTACAATACATTAATGTTTGGTTTAAATTGATTTGAGCTCATATTAATTTTTTGCACCAAACCCTCATGTGGTTGCTATTGTACAAAATTAATCTTTAAGGAAGGAGTGATTTTATGTTGGTTAAATAATTAGGAAATGGTCTAAGAATGATCTTATGCATGTGTGGAATGATAGAAATTGGAAACCACACTTGTTGGAATTTTTCAGTGAAATTTCTGTTTGTAACTATTCTTAGGGACGGACCTAGATTTTGATAATTTTTTATACTTTCATTAGCTTTAGAATGGATAATTATATAGGGTGGAAGTGAGAAAAGGATTTTGTAAGCATTAAAAGTCATAAGAGCCAGCTTTGATGTTGTAAGGTTTATGAAAGTCAAGAGAGAGTTAAGATTTCATATTTCTCTTGACTAGGTGATGAATTGAGATTGTGTTCTTATATGATGTTTAGAAAGTTAAAACAACAAAAAATTCATTGGGAAAGTTAAACAAGAAAGCTTCAAGTTTCAAGGAAGTTAAGAGATCAAGGTAGCAAGACTTCTAGCCCTAAGCTAAATTGTTATGAAAATGCTTTATGAACTATGCATGGCTTGTTTTGAAAATTATGATGATGAAAGTGTGAATATGTGCTTTTGTATGCTATGACCATATGCATTTAATTGTTACATGTTGCACCTTTTATGAATTCACACTTATGTTTAAAAGTTGTCATGCATTTTATAAAGTGTGTTAGATTGGATTTGGTCGTGAGATTTACAAAAATTTAATTCTTCTCCACTAACGATTTTAGGTGGGTGCTCAAGCAAGGGGAAGGATAAGATTTTTGATTGAGGAAAGCATGACGATATGTTTTAGTTGTTGAATTATGCATTATAAATGAAGATTATGCTAGGGTATTTTATGTAGTGGTTGTAATGCTAAACTTCTACATAATCATGGGTAAAGATAGATAGATGCATGTATGATTATATGCCATTAAGCTAATCAAGTGAAGCATGCCATTAAGAAAGTTTGGAATTGGCAAGAATGGTTTACCAAATTTTTAGAAAAGCTAAGTTTTCAAGTAAAGGGTTCAAAACCCCTTAATTTTGACCAGTTTTTGAGTGGCAGTGAAAAATAGCAAATGAGTCCGAATGATCTGAAAATTTACTTTTAAATACTTCACATTCCAAGCTTTAAAAAGGTTCATATTTTACTGAATTTGGATGTGTAAATAAAAAGTTATGAGTTTCCAAAGTTAAGGGAAAAATCTAGAAAAATGAAAAATGAACAATTGAACAGTACATATTCATGTAATTAACTATATCAATTAGGCAAGTATTTGAGCCAGAAAGTATTTTACCTCCATAGATAAGTTTATAAGCTTCATATAAAAATTGGACCACTCTGTAATATCCACCTTTTCTGTAAGTCGACAGAGAGGTCAAATCGATAGTTATAAGATAAGACAAGGCCCAGAAATAAAAGTACAGAAAAAGGAGATGTCAGTGGAATTAAGAGACCCTGATCAGATTAGTCCTAAGGCTTTGAGATTTATAAGAATATAAGCCAATGACATAAATGTCATTAAGTATAAAGACCAAGGGCAATATGGTCATTTGATAAAAAGGCCAAACCAGTAGTCCAAAGTCAAGTTAGAGGCCACGGATAGAAAGTATGGAAAAAGTTGAAGCTGTTGGGCCGAAAGTCGCAGAATCAGATTTGGCCCGGTGGATGGAAGTCAGTAAGAACTTTAAAGTTAAGCGTGCTCACCCTGGAGAAATTTCAGGATGGGTGACCTTCTGGGAAGTTGCCTCAAGAATCAGAAACCAAAAGATCAAGGGCCAAAAGGTTAAGGGCAAAATGGGAAATTATGAAAAGTTAGATTGTGAAAAGGCATTTTGGTCATTAAGAGAAAGTGTGAGGGCATTTTGGTCATTTGACAAAGTCAAAGTCAAAGAGTCAAACAGTTGACCAAAAATCAGAAAAATCCACAAATGCCCAAAAGATAGAGCAGAACTCACTGATCACCAGAGATTCAACCGATTGTTGAAATTCGGTCTGCATGAGGAATTATGGAATTTTAAAGATTTAAGGTTGCAAATATTTATTTAAGGTGTTAAGAGTTCTCAAAGACCAAAAACCATAGTCTATAGAAATTCAGTGGAAATTATAGTATTTTACAAAATTATTGCCCAAAGTACGATTAAGGCGATTTTCCCAAAAATGAGGAAAAAGGCCCGAAAATCCCAAAAATATAATTTATTGCAAAAATTAATTTGAGACATTTGGGATGTATTTAGGGAAAAAGAGAAGGGCTAAAATATCAATGAAAAATATAGGAAATTATAAGGCCCTAAAAATGCTTTATTATAAAACTGCTCGTTTTCAGGAGTTTGCGGCAGGATAACATTATCCTGTTAATTTTGGATGGATTAAGGGATAATTTGAGGATGATGATTTTAATATATTCAAGAGGGAATTATGGAGATTAATTGAGGAAGAAAACATCTCCAGAAAAGTAGAAAAAGATTTACCGGAATAAAGCTAAGTTTACCGATAAAAAGTGTAATCGGTAGAAGTAACCGAAAGGAATTCATTGTTACATGTTTTAGGCTCTCTTTCTAAAGTTTGGATACCTAGGGTTCTTGAGAGAAAAGTGAGAAAGAGAGGGATTTAGAGCTATTGAATGGTAGAAAAAGTCTCCTTGTGTTGTAAGGAGTATTTTGATATATGTACTGGGGTTGTTTGAGCTTGTTTTGTGATTTTGTAAATTTGGGAAATCTTGAAGTTTAAGGGGAGATGCTGCCCAAATTTCCATTTGATATAGAAGAGCTAAAATCATGCTTTCCCATGCTTGAATGAGAGTTTGAAAACAAGAAACAAGTGGTATAAGTGTTGGAAGTTGAAAAATCCATACTCTTAAATATGTGTGCACTGTTTCGGTCTGTGCTGGAACCTGAGGAAGATGAATTATTTTGATGATTTTGATGCTTCCAATGAGTCCAAAATGAGCTTTTGTATAGGGCAAAAGTGAGCCCAAGTTTATGGAAGCATTAGAAAATCATAGAGACAAGTTTAGGGTCTTAAGGTTCTTAAAGTTCAAGAGATAGTATCAAGGAGTTTTA
>JANTPZ010142289.1:0-16853 GCA_025593235.1 Vachellia pachyceras
ATGAACAAATCTTCAAACCATGTTGACTCCAAATTCAAAATAGATGAAAGCCACCAGCAATGCACTTGAAAAGGAAAACCTCTGAAGACTACGCATACCTTTGAATAATTTCTGTGGCGATACGCATGAAATGTTAGATCAGCAGATTCGCGTAAGTAGTCGTCCATGAACTTTAGGTAGTCCTTCAACAGACCGTCTAATTCTGTCCACAGTGGAGAAACCAACATCTGGGGATATATATGGTGTGAAAGGGTTTCCATCAAAATATTCTTTACATCCAAAGATTTATACCTGAACATAACAAAAACAAGAATAAGCTTTGACAATGCAAATAATGTAAAATTAAAACAATCAAATTGCCTTACCATTCATATGCCACTGAAAGAGCACCAAAATAAGAATACAGGTGCAACAACAACATCTTGTACTGCCAAACATGTCTACAAAAGAAAACGAATTATTTCAGAAAGGAAACATCATTCTGATCCATCCTTGATAAAGAACTACACCATTTTGAGCACAGAAGCAATTTTTGACATCAACTCGACCAAATAATTACATTATGTTACAGTAAACCACAAACACAAAAATGGTGATAACCAGTAAAAACAATATAAGATTTATATGCCTCATATTTCTCAAAGACATTAACATGACCATGACCATGTCATTCAACAACCCACTTGCAACTACGGACTGCAACATTTACAAGTTTAAGCACAAAACAAGGACCCCAAATTCCTACAGTTAAACTTACATAAAGATAAGACCGAATCTGTTTTTTGAACAAAGAATAATACAAATAATAAAATCTCAATTCAGTCCGAATTATCCAATAACAAAATTCTATTACAGAAAATAATTAGAAACAAATCCCAGCCGTTTCAACAATATATTAAATTGTCGCTTAGTTCATTACAAGCTTCTCATTTTTTATACTATTATATTGGTGGCCAGATACACAATTGCACTAGGAAGATTCTCAAAGATAAATACTAAAAATTGCATGTTTATAGTATTATACACACACAAACAGATGAGCATAGGTCTACAAGATTTGAATAAACCCACACAAAAAAAGCATAAACCAGAGGTGATGAATGTTAGCAAGATCTGCATGACTTCAACTTTTTTCCTTGACCAAATGCACTTTGAGGTTAGGTTCCTAAATACGATTCAAGAGAATTCCTGACCTTCGTATTGCCAAGCCGAACTCCAAAACCATAACTGCCTCCACTAAATAACCAAAGTTTTTAGTGCGCCAGAATAACTGTACCAAAATATTAAAATACATTAACAGTGGCCATAGCATCCATATGGTTTTTTATGTCAAAGACTGTCGATAATTTATTTGCAAAAGAAAACATTATCAACAATTTATTTGTGAACCGAAACACTATTATGCAATGTCATACATGTAGCATGAGAATCAACGCAACACATAAATCTAAAGGAAACAATAAAAATTCTACTTTGATTGCAATACCAACTACATGGGAAATGTAGTTGATTCCAACAACAAAAAAATACTTTTCTGTTAAATCTACAAGATCTTGATTCGCTGAACTTTTTAGGGGGTCAACAAACCTTTCAACTTAAGATGGTTCTTCAAAGAACGAGACATTACAAATAAGAAGCTTCTAATTGACACAATTCTCTGAAGAACTATGTTGAACAGCAAGCTAAACTCTAAAATCAAGCTTAATCTGTGAAGGCAGAACATTGTTTTAAAGAGGTAACTCTTGAACTTTCCTGCCAAAGCATGCCTTCATCTAAAAGAAAGAAACCATGAGATTTACTAGCAAGTATCTTTGACAAAATCCTCCTCCATATACACACATTTTTTTAAAAAAAAGAACAGCTTTGATGAATTCTGAAATGGAAGGTTATATACACACATTTTTAAAAAAAAAAAAACTACGATGAATTCTGAAATGGAAGGCTATGTATCAATGATCTTACACAGCCAACCAAGTCAATAAGTTTCTTGTTAATGATCCCAAAATTGATATGCATTCTGCATTTTTTGTTTCAAGTAATCAATACACAGAAGATGTAGATAATCCAGCACAATACCTGTCATTAAATACATGAACCATCTATCTCAACCACTTTGTTATAATCTCTTTTTATATTCTTTGAGCTTAAAGTCCTTTTCTGTACCTCCCCCAACAACCAAAACTAGTGAAGCTAATAATATAATACATGTCAAAGGCCCTACAGATTCAATCACATTGCAAGGGGAATGGGGGAACTATAGCAGGAGTCATGCAACCCCTTTAACCTTATTTCGCCAAAGTCAAAAGAATTTAGAAATTTTCACACCGCATACCTGAACCAACAAATTACATATTAATGAAAGCAGCTCCTCACCCTGCATGCTCTCCTGTGGATCCAAGTCCTTGGAAAAAGCAACACTTTTGCAATATATTTCAGCCATTTGTACACAACAGACTTCAAGCTCTAGAACAAGTTCAAATGAGCTTGTATAAATAACCAGTCAATACTCAACAATGAAAGCTCATATTCAACTCAGTCTAAGGTATAAACTAGCTCAGAAGTGTGAATAACTCTTATTTTATTGGAAAATATTGAATTGAATAATGAACCAATGAGCATGTGTGCACAACAACAGCAGCAGACCTACCACTTGCGGAAGACTCAAACATGTCACCCATCAATAATTGTTGGATCTTAAAAAAGGAAAAGGACCGCCCAAGATTCTTTGCTGGCAAGGTTGCCAAGGGATCAGAATTGTTCTTTAACTTCTCCAAAAGTTCCATCTTCTTATTGGGATTGAATACTTCGATAAACATCTCAACATCACTCGTAAAGCAGGGCAAGTGACCAAACCTATGACCATAAAACCAATTCTTTAACTTTTAATGTTACACTTTTTCATGCACTGTATAAGAGAGGAAGGAGCCAAATTCCAAGAGTTGCACATGTATGATCGCTAAACCTTTTATAAAATTAATGAAAGCTCAAATCTCTACATACGGCATCAATCTGATTGATTACACTGTTAAGGGTAGAAAGAACTTGTAGTAGATTTATCAAATTTATCACATAAACAAAACTAAGGCATCAAGAAGAATTAATGATGTTAAACAAGCCTTGATTTTATATCCAGAAACAATTCTGACATAAATTTTCTAGTGCAAATTGAACAGAGATCTGCAGGCAGCAGTCCTGCAAGAACCAGATTTGTGAGCCTCATCCAGATTTGAATCCCTTTCCAAGTTTTGTCGAATGGCATCATCCATTATTAACTTCTCTTACAACCACCTCAGAAGACACTATGCACATGAGATTTGAAAATAAACGTAAATTAGATTTTTCATGGATAATAGGTTTGACGTTACAAGGTACCTGCAAAAATATTGCACAATAGCATCCATTAAGATGTCATCATTCCCCTTGCCACGCAAATGCTTCGTTCTTTCAACTTCTATAGATGCTAAGTATGGACCCCTTAGAGAGTTATTGACGGTATCTGCTTGTAACTTTTGTACAAAAGCCAACGCATTTGATACTTTACTATCAAACTGCACCCAAATTGTGCATGCATCAAATTCCACAAAAAATAGTCAAACCTTGGTTTATGTTCAACTCACTGACAAGGTAAAGAACATTAAAAAATAAACACTCGCCTCTTCATCTGTCAAGTGGGAGACCTTGCAACTAATAAACTTTGACGGATGAACTGGATCCTTAACAGCCTCCTCACACCATATGCTGTCATCTTCCAGCAAACAGCCTAGGTAATGAAGGAAAGACATCCAGTCATCTGGGCTGCCAAAAGAACACAACAGTAGCAGTAGCAAAAAGAAAGCCAAAAAGGTGTTAGTATAATCAAAAACTGAAAATGTGTCATGAATGGGTAGCCTGGTCCCTAGAAAGAGAAATCCAAAAATTCACTTGATAACAACCAAGCAGTTATATATTAAAAGTCTACAATTCATGTGATGGAAGAAGAAACATGATTTGAATAACAGCCCGGAATATATATGTCTGCATCCATGTATACATGCAGACAACGGGAACTAGCATCGTTAAATAATGAAATAAGTGCCCTGAGACTCATTGACAAGGACACTATTTTGCTTACATTGTTTTCTTGGTTCACAATATTCAAAAATGGAGTTAAAACAACTAAAACCCAAAACCAATAGCACCTAACCTGTATAAGTGTACAAATTACCACAACCAGAACTAATAATAGAATTTAAAAATAAAGGAGGAGGTCAAACAACAAAATTTCAATCCTCAATCTTAAGCAGTCTTTTCAAACATTATTCTTGCTACTTTGTTGCTACCACTAGCAAGATCACTTATATCCATATAATGCCATGAGTTGCCAATTCAAGACTTTCCAAAGTTACAGATAAATATAGACGAAGAGTTAATGCCCAAAAGCATACCTAGTCTCTAGAATTTTCTTAAAAACAGCTGCAGCGGCGGCATAGTCACCTGCCCTAGCAAGAAGTCTACCCTGTTAACTTAAAATCAGAGGACAGGTTATGAGAAAAGTCAAACAAGAAACGAAAATCATAGTCCACGTTTCTTTTAATATCAAATCATTGATCAAAACACAAAGTGCAGAACGGTTCAATATCACATTCACATCAACCCTGGAATCTACATAAATTGTTTTAATTTCAATCTCCACCAAATCAAATCAAGAACAGCTCAACTTCTAGATAACAAGTTTTCAATTGAAATGGGTGACAACTTTACAATAAAAAGGGAAACAGAAAATGTATACAGGCTACAAAACAGAGGGGAGATCCTGAAAATACCTGTATTCGTAGCTTTTCGACTTCAATCATCAATAATGATCCTAAGTTCCCCAAGAGAACTTCTAAAGCATCCCCAAACTTGGCTTGCTGTTCCAAAATGGAAAGGTAGACAATAAGAGCTGCAACAAATTCAGACAATTTAATACAAATATAATTCATTAACAGAACCTTCATGAATGTTCATAATCAATAAGGTAGAAAAATGTAAATCACCATCGGGCTCATGCAAGCCATGTGAAGTAACATGTTTCTTGAGTAAACCTTCAGCTAAAAGTAAGAGTTTCTCTCCTCCATGGCCACAGAATACCTATAAAGGGTCCAGTTGGAAAAACAAAAATTTAAATTGAACATATGTAATCGCATAAATGTTTCAAGTCCAAAACAAAATCACAAATAATAGCATTTGCTGAACCATTGGGGAAAATCTCATGCAGCAAAAACTCAACGTCACAAGTCCAACATCAATCACTTTTGTTTACTAGAGTATAATTAATAAATCATATTTATATTTTTCTACTACTTTCCCATATTATCCATATCACCTTGACACCCACTCAAGCTGAACTCCCAATTGAAACGCACAAGACTCAAGGCGCACAAATTAACTTGCAGATAACAAACAAAGGCAGTGCAAGGTAGTGAGAAAAACCTGTAATTGGATGCTACAAACTGCCCAAAGCAGAAACCTTTCTTCTCCAACTAGTTTATACATCTTGATAGCTGTCTGCCAATCAGAAAACAAGTAAGCGCAAAGTATTGCCCCCCAAAAATGCAGCAGAAGTTGTTTGGGAAAAAAATAGAGGAACCAATAAGAAAAAGAAAAGAAAAGAAAATCATGCAAACCTGTTGTTGCTTCACAAATGAGTACTCACGAACATAGCAGTTAAATAGTCCCACCATTAGTTCCAGATTATTTGGGTATTTACCACAGGCGTGCTCATAGCAGCTGGTAGCCAAATCCACTGGTCATAATAGAGAAATTTCAGACAACTAACAACGATATGCATATAACAAGATCACATCAAAAATAAAACAAATACCGACAGTGATCTAATCGCTGAAATACAATCTGAAGCGTACTGAGAGTAAGATCATCCATCAAAAGAGAATCATTTGTAAACAAAAGTTCTTTAGCATTCAAGCAAACAGAGAGTGCTTCGTCAGGTTTCCCCATTCTTTCCAAAATGAGTGCTTTGAGTGCCTGCAAGACACATGACAGCATATAATGACAATGATTTTGGTCATTGAATTAATACACCAAGAATGCATGGCAATAAGGGCAAGCAAGTATGATACATGAAAATTTATCTCCTAAACACCTAACCAAAAGCACGCCTTGCATGTCCCAGAAGTAGGTTAAAAAATATAGATATGATGCAACATCCTCTAAGACTACAAAAGCACCAAGAAAGAAGGGTGAAAGATACTAAGATAAGCTACCTAACTAAAAGAGGTGCAACTTAACTTCACAAAACCCAACCCTCATTATAAATAACACTAATTGCATGCATATTTGCACTCACAAGAGTTCCAGAACCCAAACCAAAAAAAAAAGTAACGAAAATACAGAGAAAGATACAAACTTGGGAAGTGAGTTCCATCTTACAAGCGCATAAGGTGAATTAGGATGCTTAGTGAGAAGCGCAGTAACATGCTTGAAAGCGTTCTTAAACTGGCGTGAATCAATGGCGTCCCAAATGGGCCGTACCCTTCGCTCGGGAATCCCACATGCTAACCCAAACTTTGACGCCATCAGAGTGAGGATTGATGATCAGCAACAGCTTCCTGCAGTGCTCGTCTTTCAAACCGTAGGGGCGAGAACGTGGTCGTTGAGTACCAGTGAGACGAAGTGAACTGAAAACGTCAGAAAACAAGCGAACCGGAAACCTAAAAAAGTGTCTGCAGTAATTTGTTGTTTTACTTCCGACAAAAATTGAGTTTATGTTGGGGGGGGGGTACACTCGCGGGCTCCCTTTTTTTAGAGGGGGAAACAGAAAATATTGGGCCTTAATTTTTGGACTAAACTAGAATTGGCCCAATAAACCCTCTTCTTCCTTTCTAAACCCAAAGATTAACTTTTTCATCCTTAAGTTTTATCAACAGGATTGGTCATGACCAATGGGCGCTTGGTAGAGTTGGCAAGGGCTACTACCAGCATTTCTCAGGGCGAGGGTTCGGGCCCTGGGGAGTGACAGCCGCGATAATTAACGCAACCTCAAAGAGGTTGTCCCATCGGTACCTCGCTACCACCGTAAGGTCTCCTCGCGGGGGATCCGGATTAGTCTGGGGCAGGCAATGAACCCAGGATACCCCAAGATACCGGATGGTTTATACAAAAAAAAAAGGATTGGTCATGTTGATACTATGTTTTGATTATAACAAAATTAATATTTTATATGTTAAAAAGGAATTTTAAATTTGAAAAATGTTTTTGAGCTTGGCATAGTTTTCAAAGTTTATAACTTAATGATGTCTAAGAATGCTCGAGCAATAAGTCAAAATATTGCCAATATTCAACCATTGGAAATCAATGCTCGAATACTGTGTTTTGGAACTTATGTTTTTAAGCAATGCTTTCACTTAGTACTCGAGTAAAACTTTCAAGCACTGACAATATTCGAGCACTAGAACTCAATGTTCGAACATTAGGTTCTGAAAATAAAGCTTTATGAAATGCTTTCAGTAAATACTTCAAGCATTACAGGAAGTATTGTCAATGCTCGAGCACTGGCACTCAATGCTCGAGCATTGGGCTAAGTCAGAGGCTCTCAGATAGTGTTGCCAAGCAATACTTCAAGCATATGCTGGAAGTACAGCCAATGCTCGAGCACTAGGACACAGTGCTATAGTGTTGAAGTCTTTTATCTGTGCTACCAGTCTGTACTTCAAGCAAAGGCAGAAAGTAGAGTCAATGCTCGAGCACTAGAACACAGTGCTCGAATGTTGAGAAGTTTTTTAACAGTACTGTGAGTGAATGCTGCCAACATTGACTGGAAGTAGTGTCAATGCTCAAGCACTGTCACCCAATGCTCGAGCATTGACCCCAAAATTTCACTGCTCACTTATACCTTCTGGAAATGCTTCAGCAAGCTGTGCAAGCACACTTAGTGCTCGAGCACCAGGAATTAGTGCTCGAGTATTGAGTATGTTAAACATATTTTTTTTCAAATGCTTGCACCAAATGCTCGAGCAGTTTTAGAAAGTATTGTTAATACTCAAGCACTAAGACACAATGCTCTAGTACTATCTCATAGCATTGGTTTCATTGGAAGCACAATGATTTAATACTCGAGTATCCAGATATTTTTCAAATGCTTTTATGTTATACTCCATCATTGAGTTAAAGCATTGAGCTTTTCTTTGAAATTAACATGGCAATACTCAAGCATTGAATCATTATGCTCGAGCACTGCTTTATCTGACAACATTGCTTCTGACACACTTCACCTATGCTCTGCAGAAACTTTCCTTATCTGTGTAACGACATTTTGAATGCTAACTACTCTCATAAATGTAGGAAGCTTGACTTATGGAATATGGAATAAAGAGCAGACTCAATCTCATATGTAAAGCTTACAATGTTCATCTGCCACCTTTGCCGTTTTTCATTCAAGCTGCATTAATTACTTTATTAATGGCGAAACATATTGGTTGGTGTTGTGAGTAATGTACATTAAATGAGTCTAACGACTAATTTAATACTCCTCACCTATAAAAGTCCAAGCATTCAAGACAGAGTGCAAAAGACGAATACTGTGAATAACTTCCGACATTCATTACGTTCAAGCTATTCTCTGTAAATCATTCATTATATTCTCTGTGCTTCAATAATTGCTATATAATCTTTAGAGAGAGTTTATTGAGCCACTCTTCATTGTAAACTTGTGAGAAACTCAAGGTTGGGACCTTGAGATTGTTGGGCTAAGTTTGAGTCAGAAAACAAAGCATGTGACATTCTGTTTTAGTAAAAAGTGTAAGGGGGAGTGAGTTCCTACTGTAAAGGCTTGTGAAGCCTCTGATTATTGCAGATAGTGGATTGAGAAATCTCAGAGGAGCTATGATGACTGGACATAGGTCAAGAGGACCGCATCAGGATAAATCTTCTGTGTTCATTTCTCTCTCTCTCTCTCAACTCATCGGTGACATTATTTTAATTCTGTTCATTGTAATTTTAATTTTAAAAAGTGACAAATTCACCCCCTCTTGATCAAATCATACACTAACATTTGGTATCAGAATAGGTTTCTTGTTTAAATGACTTAACAGTCTCAAAAGCTATCATCGTAGGATTTGGCGAACATATGTTAACAAACGGAGCTTCCATCACCAGCCCTTCAGCATTCAACAGCAAAAAATTTTCCTTTTGGAAAATCAAATTTCAAAACTTTATATTAGCTACTGACATTGATTTATGGGATGTATTTGAATAGGGAAACTACATGCCTATGAAAGTAGAAGATGGAATGACTCCAAAGACACGTGCTAAATTTGATGGTGAAGATTTACGAAGAATTCATCTCAATAGAAAAACAGTCTTAATGTTGCAAGCAGCACTGAATGAAGATGACTTCTTCAAAGTCTGCACCTTGCCTTTTGCAAAGCATATGTGGGACGCATTGGAAATAGCTTATGAAGGTACTAAAGCAGTAAAAGAGAGCAGAGTCAACATGCTAACCACTAAATATGACTTACTGAGAATGAGAGATGAAGAAACCATTGCTGAGTTCCAAATGCGTCACACACACCTCATCAACAAATTGGCAGCCCTCGATAAAACATATGATCAACGTTCCCAAGTGAGAAAGATATTAAATGTCTTACCCCACAAGTGGGAAGCAAAGGTCACAGCCATTGAAGAATCTCGAGGTGAATCAACGACTTCAGTAGCAGCATTGTTTGGAAGTCTTACTGAGTATGAGAGCAAGCAAAAGTTTAAGAAAGAACTGTCCAACATTGAAGATAAGAAAAAGAAAGGGATGGATCTTAAAACCATCAAAAAAAAAAAGAAAAGGAGTGAGAAACAGAGGATGATATGGAAGATGAAGAATTAGCAATGATCGTCAGGAAATTCAGACGAATGTACAGAAATGATCAAAATCTCCGAAGACCACAAAGAGGAGGTTCAAGCAAAATAATTTGCTATGAATGCAACAAACTAGGTCACGTAAAGGCAGATTGCCCTCAGCTTGCAGCACAAAACAAAGAGAAAAATAGGAAGAAACCAAAATTCTTCAAGAAGAAGAAGGCGTATGTCTCAGACATCTAGGGTGACAGCTCAAATGAAGAAGAGAATGAAGTTGAGGAGGAAGCCAACATCTGTCTTATGGCTCAGGAAGAAGAATCAGACACAGAAGAGGTAATTGCTGAATCAAGTTATGATGAACTACGTGCTGAATATGATGAAATGCATATTGAACTGTTAAAATTTGCAAAAGAATTATCCTTTCTGAGAAAAAGGGTTAAAGAACTTGAAAAACTATTGAATAACCAGCTATTGCCAAAGCTTGCTCAAATTGTGACATTTTGAAAACTGAAAATAACGTTTATCCAAAACTCTTGAAAAATTTACTCGAGGCAGTGAAATGTTGCAAGTCATTTTGAAAAATCAAAGAGTTATAAATGATAGAAGCGGTATAAGATATACCCCTCAAAATGATTTCAAAAAGGGAAAGAAAAAGAACGGCAACAGAAGTTATTTGAAATACTTCCAAAAGTCAGTACTTGCCTCTGAACCTTTTGCTTTCTGCAATTACTGTAATAGAAAGGGACATAAAACTGTTTCATGTTATTTTAAGAAAAATAAAGCTTTAGGTACTTACAAATGGGTACCGAAAGGAACAAATGTTCCAAAAGTACCTAGGACTAACCCAAAAAGACTCAATAAGACTTGGGTACCTGAAACTATTAAATGATTCATATGTAGGTATGTCTTCGAGTATCCAAAGCAACCAAATGGTATATTGACAGTGGATGCTCAAGATACATGATAGGTGACAAAAGCAAATTTGTTAGCCTGAAACCCAAGTATGGTGGAAAGGTAAGCTTTGGAGGAAATCAATCTAGAAGAATAGCTGTAATTGGTGAAGTTGCAAATGTAAATAGGGCACCAGTCAAAGATGTGTATCACATGGAAGGAATTTGTCACAATCTTCTCAGTGTGAGTCAGAGTGCTGCCAAAGATAATTGGGTAATCTTTGACTCTTAGGAATGCTTCATTATCAATAAGAAAGATCTCCCCATTGATAAAGAAAAGCTAAACATTCAACTCTGAGCTCCTAGGGACGGTAACTGCTACACTATTAACTTGGAAAAGGATTTTACAAACTCTTGCTTGATTAGTCAAGCTGATGAGAGTCGGTTATGGCATAAACGCTTGGCTCATGTTAATATGAATCAACTTGACCAATTAATCAAGGATGAATTAGTTTAAGGGCTTCCAAAGTTAAAATTTAAAAATGATTTAGTATTCAATAATTTCATAAAATAGAATTTATTTCTTTGTAAAAAAAATATTGGGATTGAAAAAGCAAAATATATATAATATATATTTTTTTAAACAATAAAAAGCAGGTTAAGCGGGTTGGGCCCAATTCCCATCCCTAGCGGTGCTATTTGCGTCACTCATGCGGCAGGGTTTCTTCTTTGGTGAATGACCTTCTGTATCTTCGCTGCATTGAATGAGCAAAGCAAACAACTTTTTTCTTTAGTGTGAGACTTCTATCAATATGTTGTTCATGACAACACCTAAAAATTAGGGTTTTCTTTTTTTTTTTCTTTTTTGCCAATCTAAAAATTATGGTTTTCGAAGAAGTGGATTGGCTTTCTACGCTAGTTTTCATATTTTGAAGCCTATGGGGTGTTTCTAAGCTAACCAACTTTTGGATATGTGATCCAGGGGTTTTCAAAAGTTTGCTGGTATGGTCCAACCTGATTCAGCCTAAGCTGATCCAATCAGGTATAGTCCAATAAAAAGGTAGCCCGAAAGGCCAAATAGACCAATTGGATCAGGCCAAGTGGTCGGTTTCGATTAGGTTCCTGAGCAAGGATCCAGTCCACTTGGCCTGGTGTAGCCCGAAAGTGTTGTATATTAAAAAAAAAAAGAATTCTGCATTTGGATCGTTGACCAAAGTCGGCCCCAGTGAAACTGTTAGCCCAATACGCCTAGAAATGAAAGTTTTTTATATTTAACCCAAATATTGTATGAAAATGATTTGTATACAGAGCTTATTATTATTCTCACCGAATTGTTTCGGTTAAAAAAAATTAAAAAGTATGAATTTTATATAGGAATTTGATTTGATAAGTATACACGTTTTAATAATTATGTGGTTTTCAATTAAACTATGAGCTTTTTATATAACTGTTACGAATTGTGCTTGTATTTCAATAAAAAAAAAAAGCAACAACGTATTTATTATTTATTGATGCAATATTTAGTATTTACTGATTTTTATGTACAGGTATTTTAAATCATAGAGTTGTGTTTATTTTTTTAAAATTTAAATCCTATTGAATAATTTTTCTTATGTACAGATATTTTAAATCCAATGAAATGTGGGCAGAAAAAGCAGAAGAAGAAAATAAATTACCTGGAACCCAGTAGTAATATATGTTACCATTGATGGGAACGTAGTTTTTGGTGGAAGTAATTCACTTGTAACCTGTAATGTACGTTAGGATGATTTGGAGTTTTATTTTTGTCTTTATTAGTTGTAGAAAATTGTTGTGAGGTTATAATTATATATTATAACTTGGATGTTTGATATGGATGTTAAAGTTTTATGATAATTTTTAATATCATTGAAGGTATTTTTGCACCCACCATTGAGAGAAATGGGGAAAAAGGAATATTAGGGTTATGGACTGTCTAGACCAGTTCACCAGTCCAATGGATTAAAGTCTAGTCCAGCCCGAACATTTGTCCACTGGACTGGTAGACCGGACCACAGGCTGCTTAACCCAATCTGATCAAAAAATAGATTAGATTTCAGGTTGGGCCCTGATCCAATCCAATTCATCCCGCGTGCAGCTCTATGTGATCCCACCTCATTTCTACTCCTCTCCCATTAATGTTTCATGCTTTGTATTGTGAAAAGTTGATTTTTTGAGATATGAAAATAAGTGATGAATTCATCAAATCTTGAATTTAAATGTGCTATATGGACTACTACATAAGAAGTTTAATCGGATCAATCTTCCTGAATTTTGGTTTATGTAGAATTTTGAGCTAATGCTTGGTATTAGAGTCAATGTTTGGTATGATTTTGACAACGTGGAAGTTCAAATTGAGGTTTGACACTTGTGTTATCTTAAAATGATGTTTTAATTGGTTTAGATTGTTGGTTAATTTTGATTTTCAGATATGGACTTTGTTGAAGGTGGAATCTATAAGTGTTAAACTTGGGACTTTCGTTATGAATGAGTATGGGGAGAGCTAAATCATATGACTCGTTGAGTTGAATGGATTACATAAATGATGAATCTCATGTTGGGGTTGAGAAGTTGGACTTAGGTAGTGATGGATTGATGGGAAATGTTGGGAGTTGGTTTGTCTTTTGTTTAATTGGTTGTATTGATATTTGATATCTAGAATTTTATGATTCCAACTCTATTTGCAGATATCCACACGTTATTTGGATCACAAGAGTGAATTCAAAAGCAAGACACGGCAAAAAGGCACTTAGAGAGAAAGAGAGAAAGAGTTTTACCGATGAGAAGTAGAGGGAGTTTCTCTGCATGTGTAATTCTCATTCGGTTGAGAGGAAAACTCCTATTTAATGATGTAATTTTAAATTCAAAATTCAAAATACAACTTCCCACAGCACAACTGTTCCCATGTAAATGTGGAAACAATATGATTAATTGTAGAGAGAGAGAGTAATGTGAATTTATTTGTAGCAAGTTACGTACCTTTCCAAATGTAACGTTTCATCTAAGAGAAGAGAGCCAGCAATGGGGTAAAACAATGCATAGGGTAAAACAATTGATTAGTGTTTTTGTCACAGTGATCTTGGAAATGCAATCCTTTTGGGTTAACTGGTTCCACAGCTTGGTCAGCTCCCACATTTACAATACTTGTAAGTTGATGAGAATCTGATCAACTGTTGTTAAGTTGATTTGCCTTAAGAATAAATTTTAACTGGTATCATCTCATCTGCTATTCCCTGGATTGTTCTTGTAAACAGTACTGCTATATTGAATACACAGGCTATGAACTGATTTCTAGATTCACTGTCACAAACCTTAAATCTTAGTGAGCTTTGAGGGATGGTTTTTGCTTCATGGACAAAGATGGTATAACTCATCATCAAACAGTGAAATGAACAGCTTTGAGGGATTTATATCTTCATCAGGTCAAGTGAACACTATGGACCAATAGCTTTAGAAACCAGTTTCATTTATCAACAAGTTACTGGTCAGCAATTTGCTGATGGGCTCATGTGAAGATCAAGAGCTACTTGTTATGAATTGTTGCAAATGGAAAATGAATGTTTTATCAGTTTATGCAATGAGTTAAAAGATTCAAGAGATGTGCAGTTAGGGGAGAATGTTGCTGTGTTCTTATATTAGTTAAAGGTCATAATCTTAGACAAAGGGTAGATTCAGATCGTTTTCAACATTCTACCAAAACAGTTTCACGCTATCTTAAGGAAGTTCTAAGATCAATATGCCTCTCTCTCTCGAAACAGTAATTGGCACTACTTGTTTATCATTCGTCCTCTACCCACTCCTTCTTCATCGTCACTCTTCCCTTCTCGCTTCATTAAGAGCTTTACGGAAAAACAAGGGGAAGTTTTGTCTCATCTTGCATGTCTGGGAATTCGTTGGCACAAAGATTTTACGGATTTCAAGGTAAGTATGTGAGAGAAGTTTTATCTCGTTTTGTGTGTAACGTGATTGGAAATCACTTCCTAAACAAGGGGAATCATTAATCTTACACCTAGCGAAATACCAAAAAAAAAATACATGCTCCCTCCCTCCCTCTCGACACAGTCATTGTCACTACTTGTTTATCATTCATCCTCAATCGTATGGGTTTGTTCGTATTAACATCTGAAAAGTACATTAAATAAATCAAGATAAAATTCATCTTATTTATTTATTCTGTAAGCCGTAAATTATGTTGGAAAAGAGTTTATATCATTGATCAAAACATGCAACTCCAAAGGTGCAATAATTGACAAAAAGGAATGGCAAAGAAATAAGATTAAAAAGAGGAAAATAAAAGGGGGATTTCGTCACAAAATGTGAGAACAAAAAAATCTGGCCTACAATCTTGACCTGCAAATTCCCAAGTTGAATAAGTAGGACCCAAGGGGCCAGGTCTTGTTATTATATATAGAGGCACAAGCTTGTCTGTGAAACGACCAGAAAACAAAACTGCAGGCGAACATGAGGAAAGTCACGGAAAAGTTCCTAATCAAAGAAAAAATGAAATCCAGTCCAATCCCACTGCCCACAGAATGCACCTCACCAAAATCAAGGATTGAATATGCTTTTTTTTTTTTGGTTTTCTGCCAAAGCAGAATTGAGTCTGTTATATATATATATATATATATATAAATAAGAAATGAACATGATGTCTTAAGTATTTTGTTAATAACACTAATTTTTCATACATTTAACACTTTAAAATAGTTTTTTTTAATGGCATTCAGCATTTAAAGTCCAAAACTCTGATATTTTTTAAATAGTTTGATCAAAAGGGAAACACAACGGAATACTAAAGAAAAGATTTAATTATCCAAAAATTTAATAATTAAGAGAGTGATTTTACGGAAGTATAGGTAAGTGCTTGTTTAGGAATTCGTTATTCGCAACAGTGCACGCAAGTTAAGATAAAATCATTTTGAAATCTGTAAAAACCATCTCGAAATCCATAAAACACATCTTGAAATTCATAAATTCTTTTTGGATTCCGTAAATTCTTCGCAAATATGTAAATTTCTTTCTCCCAACGGATTCTCAAACACACACTTTGGAGAGGCCGTTTGTCTCCCCAAAATCCATTCATGTGCTTACCGAGATAAAATTCCTCTCACATATTTACCTCAGAATCTGTGATCGTTCTCCCAACGGTCTCTCCAAACAAGCCCTAAATTGGTTTCAACGTGCTTTCTGAAAAAGTACTAAAACGATAAATTCTAATAAAAAAGTATAACAACAGAATTATACTTTGAATTTAGTTATTATTGGAATTTTTTTGCTAATTGAGTAACTCGTTGCTTGAAATTTTATTGTATTAATAATCAAACCTTCCTTTTCTGTTTGACTGTAAAATTAAATGGGGCATGAATATCTAAAGTAATAGCGTAATGCGCAATTCACAGGCCCAGTCAAAACCAAAACCAGTCGTCGTGCTTGCATTAAAATACCTGTTACTTGCATAACCCCAAAACTACCTTCCACGTCTTTCTTTCATACCTACCTGTTACTTGCAGACTCTGTTCTTTGCCTTCTTTAATTTATGATATTTTTTTTCACATTCTTCTTCTTCTTTGGTCTTCGCCTTATCCCCACGAACTTTCCCAAATTTCAAACTTCTACACTTATCTCTTTTACCTTTTCTAACTGAAACCGCGTTTTCTTCTCTCGTTCGTCATTTTCTCCTCCCATTTCTCTATCATGATTTTCGGATCCTGAACTATCAAAGAAGCTACCTTGTCTTCTTTTTTGCTTCTTCTTCAAAAACCCATTTCTCGGTCGTCAGAGTTATTATGGTTTTTGGTAGCTAGTTAGGAGGAGGAAGTGATTCGGTGAGTGAGCTTGGTGTACCCACATGGCTGAAAGCGGTGAGGAGAAGTTGTTGGCTATGGCGCGCCACATAGCAAAGACGTTGGCTCAAGATAATAGCATGGCTGATGATATTCTGCAGATTTTCTCCAACTTCGATGGGAGATTTTCGCGGGAGAAGTTGTCGGAGATAAGCGGCGGCGATCATCCCCGAGGGTATGCTTCTCTTGAAAATACCCTCAACTCTATTGATCGTCGGATCTCACACTATGTTTCATTCGATCAGCCGATCTGGGCTCACTCTGCTGATGCCGCTGC
>JANTPZ010142289.1:16873-41331 GCA_025593235.1 Vachellia pachyceras
GCTTCTCTTGAAAATACCCTCAACTCTATTGATCGTCGGATCTCACACTATGTTTCATTCGATCAGCCGATCTGGGCTCACTCTGCTGATGCCGCTGCCTTTCTCGAAGCCATCGACGAGTTGATTGCCACTCTCGGCCGAGGATACGCTTCTCTTGAAAATACCCTCAACTCTATTGATCGTCGGATCTCACACTATGTTTCATTCGATCAGCCGATCTGGGCTCACTCTGCTGATGCCGCTGCCTTTCTCGAAGCCATCGACGAGTTGATTGCCACTCTCGGCCGAGGATACGCTTCTCTTGAAAATACCCTCAACTCTATTGATCGTCGGATCTCACACTATGTTTCATTCGATCAGCCGATCTGGGCTCACTCTGCTGATGCCGCTGCCTTTCTCGAAGCCATCGACGAGTTGATTGCCACTCTCGGCCGAGGATACGCTTCTCTTGAAAATACCCTCAACTCTATTGATCGTCGGATCTCACACTATGTTTCATTCGATCAGCCGATCTGGGCTCACTCTGCTGATGCCGCTGCCTTTCTCGAAGCCATCGACGAGTTGATTGCCACTCTTGGTGAGTGGAGCCCCATGGCGGCGGATGAGACCGTTGCCGCGTTCTTGGTACGTGCCGATGACATGCTTCAGCAGGCCATGTTTCGTGCCGAGGACGAATTCAGGTCTCTGATGGAAAGCGGGGGCGAGTCTTTTGACCTGACTCGGGCGGACTGGAAAAGCGAGTCAACTCGCAACCTGCCTTCTGACTCGGAGGAGGACGAAGATGCTGAAGTTGAAGCGGTTATAAGAAACGATGACAATTATCAAATTCCGATGGCGAAGCCGGTGGTTGATTACGACATCGTAGTTGATGCTCTACCTTCTGGAACAATCCAGGATCTTCACGAATTAGCGAAGCGCATGGTGGCTGCTGGGTTTGGGAAGGAGTGCGCTCACGTTTACAGCAGCTGCCGAAGAGAATTCGTGGAGGAGAGCTTGTCTCGATTAGGGTTACATAGGCTAAGCATTGAAGACGTTCATAAGATGCCATGGCAGGACCTCGAAGATGAGATTGCAAGATGGATCAAAGCTTCCAATGTTGCTCTTCGGATTCTATTTCCCAGTGAACAACAAATCTGCAATCGCGTCTTCTTCGGCTTCTCCTCTGCTTCTGATCTCTCTTTCATGGAGATTTGCCGAGGATCAACACTTCAGCTACTCAATTTCGCTGATGCCGTTGCAATTGGGAGCCGCTCGCCAGAGCGTTTGTTCCGAATCCTTGATGTATTTGAAACAGTGAGGGACCTTATTCCTGAATTCGAGTCCTTGTTTTCCGATCAGTACTGTGCGTTTCTGAAGAACGAAGCAATCACAATCTGGAACAGATTAGGTGAAGCAATTAGAGGCATTTTCATGGAACTTGAGAACCTGATCCGACGTGACCCGACGAAAGCAGCAGTTCCCGGCGGTGGTCTTCACCCAATTACCCGCTATGTGATGAACTACCTCCGAGCTGCATGTCGTTCTCGTCAGACCCTTGAGCAGGTTTTTGAAGAAAATGGGCCGTCACTGAAGGACTACGACGAAAGCAATGCAGCGTCATCTTCACTTTGTGTGCAAATGGCATGGATCATGGAATTATTAGAGAGTAATTTGGAGGCCAAATCCAAAATCTACAAAGACCCAGGATTGTGCTCTGTTTTTATGATGAATAATGGGAGGTACATAGTTCAGAAGGCAAGAGATACTGAACTTGGAACCCTTTTGGGTGACGATTGGATCCGCAAACACACGGCAAAAGTCCGGCAATACCATGTAAGCTATCAAAGAAGCTCATGGAGCAAGTTGCTGAGTTTGTTGAAACTAGAAAGTGGATCATTATCATCTAATGTAACTGCAAAATCTATGAAGGAGAAGATTAAATCTTTCAACATGCAGTTTGAAGATATATGCAGGGTTCAATCCACATGGGTTATCTATGATGATCAACTAAGAGAAGAGATAAGGATCGCACTGGAGAGAATATTGCTTCCTGCGTATGGGAACTTCATTAGAAGGTTCGAGAATGTTTCAGAACTTGGGAAGCATGCTGATAAATATATCAAGTATGGGCTGGAGGACGTTGAGGCAAAGCTTCAGGATCTGTTTCACGGAAACAGTGGATCATCTGGTAGACGAAGGTGAAGATCATTTTTAACCCCCCCACCTGAAAAGGAAAGTTAACTTTCTTGCTGTGTATATGTAAAAAGTTACAGTGTATGATAGAAAACAAAGTTTTGATTAACATAGATCAAGCAATATTGTCATAGGGATGAAGGATTTGGGGTCTTCAAATGTATTATGCATACAATATTATAGGATTGGATTTTTTTTTGGTCAGCATCCCTTTTTTGGGAGAATACTCTTTGCAAAAGCAAACTAAGTTATATAATGGAACGCACCAGACTTCATCTGATATTATACATATATGAGAAAGCTCATACATCTAAGCTTGAATATCCTGTATTATTTTCTTGACTCTTAACATCTTTAAGTATCCTCAAATCCCACAACTCAGCAAGCAACTCATATTGATATTGATGAGTCGACAAAGTCCAATTTTTCATAATATTGAGTCTCAAATGGTTGAGAGGTGGTTTCATCGATGAGAAAAGTTGTCAAAGGTTGATTTCCATTAGGAGTTTCTAATTTAGTGTTGGTCATATGCTTGTATTGATCCAGTCCTTTTGCTGCAGGGGATATGGTAGCGAGTATGATCTGTTGGCCTTCTTTCTCTTTTTACTGAAAGGATGAAATGGATATGTTTAATCTTTGATTTTTGTCTCTTCATTTTTTTCCTTATGTTAATTGCCTGACAGAGTGTTGCCGTAGCATTGGCAACCTCCTCGTTTCATTCATCTTTGTTACATACCTCCTAGGGGACCTATCAAAGTCAAGTTGGCTTTAGCTGGAAAAGGTTTGACTTTTGACAGTAATTAAAAGTTTCTAAACCATGCCTCCTTATATTTTAGCCACAACCTAGAAAACAAGCGACAATTTTGTAATGGAATATCATCTTGTGTGTTATTCACGTTTTCATGGTGAAGTTTTATTGATTTATTTAATTTGTTACTGTTATTGGTGACTAAGTGGCATTCTTACCTGTCTTCTCTCTATTTGCATTATTGTCGTAGCATAACATTTTGGATTTTGTGTAAATAACCATTGGATGGGAGTTTAAACGCATTTTTTTCTTTTTCAATATAAATTCTGACATATTATTTTTTTTCCATCTCATCTTTAATTATTATATCTACGAACTCTTAGTGGTGGTTACAACATCAAGACTGGACCGGGCTATTCAGTTGAAACCATGACATTTGATGTGGGTAGTTCAGTTGCGGTTATTTGTTTACTTCGTTCCATCTTTTTTGTTATGCTTAGCCCATTTTGGTAAATGGTGCAGAAAAGTTGTGTTCTAGGTTTCAAATGTTCATAGTTTATTTAATGCATTCATATTTGTTTTAATGTAATTCATATTTCATATTATACTAGAATTTGAATGATTGTGCAGTGCAAGTTCAAGTTCATTTTGTAGCTGTTGCTTGCAGAAGTATGATAAGTGGAAACTGGTATGAGGATTTACTTGGTTCATGATTTATTTGTATATCATCTAACTTATTGCATAAAGTGTTGAATTATAAATATGTGGATTTTGATTAAAATTTTGCCATAGCATTACAATCTTATCGTCTGAACGTGGTTTTGTGTAATGCTTAAATCTATTCACTTTGTTGCTAAATAGTTAGCATTGCCGTATGTTCTTGTTATTGCAGAATCAAAAAGGCAATATATGCATAACCAGTTTTTCTTTGAATGTTTATATGGATAAAACGTATCATTTATTTGCATTTGCAAGAAGTCTGTCTTGGATCATTCCAGATGCTAACTCTTGCTAAAGGAGAAACCTAAATTCGAGGGCAACCATTAATCAAGAGATTGTGGATAGGAACTGGATTACTTGTGCTCCAGTAATTGAGTTGTATTAAAGGAATTTTGTTCTATATAAGTACGATCTTTAAGATTCAGGTTAGATTTAGGGAGTGTTTGTTAAACTTTTAGAAGCACTTGCACGTAAGTCGAGGCAAAACTCATCTCACATGCTTACCTCGGATTGTGTAAAATCACTTTCCAAAAGCTAATCCAAACACCCTCTTACCAATCAACGGTTCGTGATTGAGTTGGGTTTTCCAACTATGTATTACTTGTCAGATCTCTTATTGACTACATATCTACATGTTTCATTGTGAATATTATGGTGGATTGTTATGATGGTTTATAATAGGGTTCATATGCAAATTTACCCTAAAAGTTTTAGCTCAGGAGCAATATCGCCCCGGAACTATTTTTAGGAGTAATGTTACCCAGAAAGTTTGAGAATGGAGTCAAATTAGATTGATAATTTTGCAATTTCCATAATGAAAGGTGTTTCGTTGGGAGAGACTTCTCCTTGGAACATTATTCCTTTGAAGTGTAAACTATTTGTGTATTTGGAAACTCCGTTGGGAGAAAGAAGTTACAGCTTTTGAGATAATTTTACAGATTTCGAGATAGTTTTACAGATTTCGAGATGGTTTTGTCTTGATTTACGTGCATCATTGGGGAAAATGACTTCCCAAGCACTAAGGAGACATGTCTACTTCCAAAAAATTGAAAGGGAGGTGGGGGCGATGAAAATTGCCAAGAAAGGAAATGAATCTTCTTGGACTCTTTTCTTTGGGGTAGGATTATTGCAAATATCTATAGAGGAAGGGCCACAAAATCTTTCTTGAGAAACTTAGGATTTAAAATAAAACTTGAAAATAAATGCCTTTCAAATATTGAAGTTCATATATTTGTTTAATTAAGAGTAATCCATTTGTTGGAAAAAAAAATTAAGACCATTTGGATCGATTTAAACCAACAGGCAAATGTATTTCACACTCTATTCACATATTTTAGCTTCCCATAATGCTTACAGCAGTGAAATTATATGGGGGAAAACTGTAGATTGAAAACTACAATACATACACAGTTCTTCATAGATGCACACATTTTTTCATCTCCAGTTTGGTCAGATGGCTCTGGAAGCCAAATCGAATATCTACAAAGGTCCTTGGATTGTCCTCTGTTTTCATGAATAACAACGTGAAATAGTTTAATAAATAAGAACAAGGCAAGTTATCTGATGGAAGTTTATTGTAATACTTGTCCTATTATTAATATAAGTCCCAGTTTGCAATTCATATTTAATGGTAGGAGAAGTATATGAGAAATCTCAGATCTAAGGTTCAACATCTTGTACTTTCCTCTTGACTCCATTAACATACACGAGTATATATTCATATCTAAGCTTGAATATACACTGCTTTTTTCTTGTATCTGTATCCTCAAATCACATTTCAGCATCTCATACTGATACTGACGAGCTCTCCGGCGGGTTGAACCCCTCCGGTTCTTCATCGTCATGAGTCTGCAACGGTTGATACTGGGTTTCATCAAAGAACAAAGCTTTCAAAGATTGGTTTGCATAAAGAGTTTCAAACGACGAGTTTCTCTGCATTGTAACGCTAGGCTTAGAATGGTTATGAGTACCCTTATAAACCACGTCACAAATCTCTCCATTATTTACATGCCTCTCAACTCTCTTCTTTACTGAGCAATTTGGGATCGAACATCTGTAGAAACTCGCTTGCTTTTCACTTCCTTTCACTTGCTTTACTTCATATTTCTTCCAATTGTACCCATCATCACCATCACCATCACCATCAAACCTTCTCTGTAATGTCTGTGATTGGTCTCGAGCTCTTGCAGTATCGATCTCCAACTCTACTTGTGAAACAGATGGGTGATCTTGAGCTCGAATGGCTGACTCAGGACTAAGATGAGAACGAAAAACAATGAAAAAATAGCAGAAAATGGCAGCTAAAATGCCAAGCATAAAGTGAAGTTTCATGAGCTGTACGATGAGACAGCCCAGGAAGAAATTAAGAAGATCACCTTCGAAGCCGAGGTTGGTGTGCTTAGATAAGCTCAAGGACATTAAAGCAAAAGAAGCACAAGAAATGAAGCTGAATGTGTCTGGTTTTCGTTGGATTGATTTATCGTAGAGGAATGAGTAAAATGTTGTGAGCATCAGAACCAAGAAACCCAGATGAACTTTGAGCAAGAAACTCCTTGAAAGCCTCAATCTCTGCGAAAACAAGAATAAGCTGGTGATAAATAAACCCAGGGCACAGTAAATTATGAACTTGAGGAAGTTCCATTCACCAAAGAGTTGGTGGAAAGAGGAACTCAAAGCGTAGCAGAGGAGACCAACAAGGCTTGAAAATAAACCCAGAAATCTCCATAGCTTCTTCGGATGAATCAAGTGATTTGGAATTCGAAGACGAATCCTTGGCCTCGCCATTTGATTTTGGTTGTGTTCTCAACCATCTAGATTAAATGATGATGTCGTTTTTATTATGCAAGTCTTTTTCTATTCCTCATACTACGGTTTGAACATGTTGGTATTTTAGAATGACTTCGAAGGATAGTTTGCAGAAAAGTCAATGTGATTACGATATCTGTGAGCCCACAGAAAATGACAGTTATATATGACATTATTTTGAGAGCATGTGTGTGTTTCAGAACTCTATTGGGAGTAAGAAGTTTACGAATTTCTAAATAGTTTTGTGGATTTCAAGATGATTTTTATGAATTTCGAGATGGTTTTTATAAATTTTGAGATGATTTTATTTCGGTTTACATGCTCCGCTTTGAGAACGGACTTCCCAAACAAGCACTATGTATACAAGGAGATATATTTATGAGGTTGACATGGGCAAGGGAATTGATGATTCTCAATACTTAGCAATAAATAATTTTTAGTGTATAAATTAAGATAAAATTTATTTCATATACTTCCTTTGTAAATAATAAATTATATTAAAAAAGCATATTAAAATTTGATTTGATGGTTTCAAAAGTGAACGATTAATTTTCACGGCCAAAGAAAAGCATACTACCGAACTTATTAAAATACAAAGAGAGAGTGCCGAATTTGATCGCGGACGGATGAACCATGAAGAGGGAAGACGACCCAAAAAAATTTCTTAGTTGATGAACATGAATTAAAAAACAAATCTTCTCATTTAAAAAAAATGCTCCTCTAATCATTAATATACAACTTAATCTGGAGAGTTGATTTGGATTCTAAATACGGTATTTATTTCTACTTCTTATCAATTTTTTTTTTCTAATTATCAATATTGATGATTTCTCATCAATAATTAGGTGAAGGGTATTAAGGAAGATGGTTAGGTGTTTTTAAAATAAACACATTAACTAAACTAATATCTTAAATTTAATTAAATTAAGTAAATATATCATACATTTGGAATCAGAAGTAGAATTTCTACTTAGTCTCAACATTCCCAGATATTTTCCAGCAAAACCATAGTTTTTATTTTTTTTAATGAAAAATATCCGTTATAATTTTTTGAGTTATGATAAAATATCCACTATTAATTTTTTGATATAAAAAAGTTTAGGTGGGTTCGGTACCAGTCCCCCACCAAGGTCAGGGCATGACCCCAGGGCTCTTTGAGTACTTACAAGAGACTTACGAGATCACCTAGTAAAGGAGCTCTCACAACGGTAAAGGGAATTGAACTCAATTGAGCTCGTTCCTTACCATATGTGTCAACTCTCATTGGCAATATCCACTGTTATTAGTGGCTTAGGCCATTACTCAAGGATTATCCCACTTGACCTTTGGCCCATTTAGGCCCACAATTAATTGATACCTTATGGAGCCCTAAATCAATATGGGTTCAAGGCCCAGGATCCTATTGCCAATTGTATGAAATAATGGATCTTATGAGAATGAATAAGAAGTAAACTTGACCAAGGGAAAAAAAACTAAACCGGTTCAAAGTGACATTAATAGGAGTGGGTTTCATCATTTAAATAAAGAGCTGTGGATTATATTCTCAAATATTATCTATAAATAAAGTATAGTTAAAAGATATATTTTTGGTCTTTAGTATTTTGATATCTTGTTTGGTAGCTAGAAAATTTGGCCTGAGAAATGAAAAATGGCTTATTTTTATTCGGTGTGCATATTTAGTAATTTGTAATCATGCTTCACATGGAAAAAGTCTTCTAAGTCACTTGTAGAGAAATTTTTCGATTCATAATATAAGCCACATGAAGAGTAATAATGCTTGTTTGTCAATTTTATCCATATGATTAATGTTTAAATATGATTTCTTGTATTTTTCTTTCACATTCAAAACTTCATTTAACATGGATAAAGTTGATTCTTTTTAATTTGAGACATTTAATAAGTTAACCTTCATTTCTTACTTCCAGTGAATTAATTAAACTAATTTATATTATGGATCAGAGTGATGGAGTATAAGGGAAGATGCTCTTCCTAACGAAAGGAAGAGCTACTCACCAGTGATGGTAAAAGGGGCTCAAAATGGGAAAAAAAGTCCATCGAGGAGTGCTCGATTACTAAATATAGGGGTGTGCAAAAATTTAGTGGTACAATTCAATTAAAATGGTTTGATTCAATCTAGTCTAAATAAGCAATATATTAAAATCGGATCGAGCCGGATTGAGCCGATTGATCAAATTTGACTGGTTTCTAGACTAAGTGAGTGTGGTCTAGTCCAAGTGAAATTGTTTTTATATTTTATCATTTATATGTTGTATTTTTGTTTTTTATTTAATGGTGTTGGAGGCTCTTATAGATATATAATTAAGTTTTATCATTTTGAGATGATTTTTATATGATTGTAAGTATTTTTATTATCAAATTTGTAGCTATCATGTTTAATTTTTTTTGCCTCCAATAGAGAAAAATAAAAATTAAGGAATTTAAGATCTTGTATTGCCTGAACCAATCCATCAGTCTAATGAATCAAGTCCAATTCAATATGAATGTAGACTCATGTTCCTAATAGGTTATATCAAACCTTGGGTTGTCAAACTCAATCCTTCTAATAAAAGATAGATCTGACTTCATCTCAGCCTCTGGTTGTGCAACCCCAACTAAAGCTGAGTTGATGGCTATCAAAACAAGGCTCATGATTTGCAAACAAATGGATTGTACACTGATTTGATTGGTGTTTTCAATCTCTTCACTAGGAATAAAGTATGATAGCTGAAATGTGGAGTTACATCATTCACACAACTATTACATTTGCAAGTTCGCTATAAAAAATATGCATTCACATGAGTCGAGATAAAACCCAAATCGCATACTTGCTTCATAAATCATAAGATACATTGAAAAAATAGTTAACACCGCTAATCTAATGGATATTGTATACAAAATGGTATTTCCTTCATTTCCGTTCAGTAAAAACACAATATTTATATATTAGTTTTGTGTTGTTAATTTTGAAAGAATCAAAAGTATGTTCTTTATGGATCCATCAGGAAGGGAGAAAAATTGGACAACTCATCAACTCTCTCTTTGGTGGACTTTGACCCTAAAAAAGCAAAATAAGAAGTCTTTCTTGGGCCAAGTTCAATTCACCAAATTATCTTCTTCTTAAATAAATGGTAACACACTGTCTTCGATTGCCCCAATGAATGCGACGTGGGAAATTATTGTTATTATTATTAGCACCAAGCTAGAAGTACAGCTAGCAAATAAATCTTAGAGCCAAGAGCTTCCTTAATTATATATATATATATGAGATTATAAGATTTGATTTGATCTGATACACTAACCCACTCGTGCATATATATTTCATATTGTTCAAAATCACCTCTAGGATTCGTCCCATGTCCAGGAACATGAAGAATCGTGAAACAAAATCACAATTAAATTTGGTAGTTACTATGATATATATATATATATATATATAAGGGAAATTACACTCAACTCCCATGGAATACAAATTATCACAATCATATCCCAAAAAACCATTAAATTAATATGATTTTTATATATATATAGACACACACACACAGATTTTGGTCAAGTTAAATAGGATGTTGATACAAATAAAATAACGTATTCACGATCAAATCGAAACACAGTTGGACTTGAAGAAGTTGTTCTCTCTGTATCTTTAGTTTAAATATTGAGAGAGGATAATTAATGTGTGATTTCTTAGAACATGAGGGTATCCAATTTTTTTTTAGAAATTTAAATTACTGTATTCACTTAAGTTCTAAAGTTGAAGTGATTTAATCTGTTCCTTCTTCTGGTATGTACTGAGCATCAGAGCATGAGATCTTCACAATTAAATTACTGTTTTTTAATCCTTTTCTGTAGAATATATAAATATGATCTACTTAAAGGGAGGGAAAGGACAAACTTTTATTAGTAGTCCGATCATACACTCAATCTGGTATATTTTGCATTTTGTAGTGTATTGTTAATGTAAATTTGTACTTTTAACTATTATATTGTGTTAATTGCGGTTTTGTATTTTGACTATAAACTACTTCAGTAGCTTTGTTTATAAATCACGGTTAATATGTTTTGCGTAAAGTAAAGAAACGCTTAAGTTACATTAACACTGCATTAGAATTCAATACTTTTCTAACTTCATCCCAATTTAATATATATTATACCACGTAAGAACAAAGTCAACTCAATAATATATAGACTAAAATATATAGAACCTCATGAACTTTCAGTCAGTTACACATAACATTCCGAACATTTAAAATTTTATTAATGGCCCTAAAGTTTTATGTTTTGTTTACCAGTCCCTTGCCGTTAACATTACAGTTAAAGTTAACGGTTTTTTCATATTATGTTTTTATAATTTTTATTATATACCGCGTCATTTAAAAATAACAGCTGGGATTTTAACTATAAATTTAAGTATATTATGCTTTTTTATTTCAAAAATTAATACTCAGATAAATATTGAAGTATTTTATATTTTAAAGATTTTTTATTAAAAAAGACAGTCAAATAAATAATTTGAATACCTTTCAATGATTTTGTATTATTTTTAAATTTTAAGTATTTAAAAATAAATAAAATTATGTCTAAAATGTCAAGTTATTTTTAAATGACACGGTATATAATAAGAATTATAAATATTATAACATGAAAAAAATCTAACCAAAATTATTTACATTTAAACATAGTATAAATAAAAAATAAATTATATATTCATATGAAAAATTAATAATAATATTTATATATAGGATCAAGAAATTCATTTTGCCTACCTACAAATAGGATATAAGGATTATTTGTTAGTTGAGAAATATATATATATATATATATATATAGATAAATTGATTTAATTTGTAAAAATAAAGTAGTTGAAAGAAAGAAAGAAAAATAAATGCATGGATGGATAGAAAGAGAGGAAGGACGTATCTCATCCAATATTTTCAAATACCTACGTAGTTTGAGAAGACGGGTTTCAATAATTGATGTGAAGAGAATAATGTAAGGCGGCCATCCATATATACAGTATAGCCCTATCATCAGATAATATTTGAGAAAGGGCCAAAAAAGAAAATAAGAATTTAGTGAAATAATAATGCTCTTGAAAAATGAGTGAAGTTTCAACCGATTTGAGTAACTGGGTTGAGTGAAAAATTTTAATTTTTTAAATGAGATTAAGATTTGAACTTCATAGAAAAAAATATGTTAATCGTTGAGAGAGGGTCCACTATTTACGTTTGAGAATTATTAATATAAGGGAAAGAAGTAAGGCCATATCATGGTATTAAAATCTAGTCTAAGTGGGCCAATCAGATTAATAAATAAATGGTAGTGGCTTATGTCCCTTGATCAAGTTGTCAGGGGTTCGATTCTTGGTCTTGGGTATGGAGCCGACCATGTTGAGAGGAGTCTACCCACCTTATGTGCATTCAGTAACTCTGACAGAGATTAGTTACTGCTACCGACGATAGATACTCTGGGAAAAAAAGTGAAGTAGTCCTTTAAACAATTCCATCAAGAGTTCTGAACCAATTAATTGAATTGAATTTATTTGTGTTTTTCCCTTTGTTGAAGAACATAAAACAACATTGTCTGAGTTAAAAAAAAATATATATATTTATATAATTTTTCGTAATTATATTTTAATGAACTATATATGGTTTATATATATATATGAATGTTCTATTTACTTGTAAATTAATACGTTTTATATAAATATTACTTTTTAAATATTATGTATGAATACTTTTTTACTTTTTAAATGTTCTATTTACTTGTAAATTAATCACGATTCAACCACATCTGTTCCAATTGATGTCTTGACCAACTTTAAAATATCAGAATGATTTTATTTTTTGAGCTAGATTTGCTCAAGTTCAAATCAAGACTAGTTGGTAATATTGTAGATCACTTGAATTATTGACATTTTACACACATATGGTTCTTATTTTTCATGGACCCACCCACTCTTACAAAAGATTTAGCTCCAATTAATGCAACTATATATGAACACTCTTTGCACTGTTTGGTATCATTGATATATATATATATATATATGTGAAGAGGTGAAAGTGGAATTGGGGCCTGTTTGTTATGATACAATCTAGTTTCATGGAAGTGTTGGTTCCAACAAATTTGAGAATTGTGAGAACTGAGTTTCAATTCCATGGAACTAGCTCTCTAACTGTTTTGCTCCTCCCTCTTTCGTCAACTTCCAACCTTCATCAGCCATCAAGCTCTGTGACTACCAACCTCTGTCACCCCCATCTTCTATCGGCCACGCCTTCTTCATTCTTCGTCCCTCAATCTTCTTGGCCCCATCCCATCTTCTTCAACCTACAAGTTCAAAATGCCAAGGCTAAAATATACTTTTAATCATTTATGTTTGAATCAAGTTTCATTTTAGTATTTTAAATTTAAAAAGTGCACTTTTAGTCCCTCAAACTTGACGCTGTTAGTTTCTCTCAATGGAAATTACTGACACATCGAATTTAATTGATGACTATGTAATAAAACATTGATAAAGTATACTCACATTTTAATTTTAATTTAATAATATAATAAATTTTATATTTTAAATTGTTTAAAATAAAAAAGATTTAAAATAATAGCGTTAAGTTTGATGAGTCAACAATTTCCGTTAAGAGAGACTAACGGCGTTAAATTTAAGGAATTAAAAGTGTACTTTTTAAACTTAAAGAACTAAAGTGAGACTTGACGTAAAGGATTAAAAATATACTTTAGCCAAATGCTAAAGTATACAACGATGAGGATGGGGGAGATGTGGTTATTGAAGAACTTACAAGTTTGTCTCCTGCATGCTCTTAGTTCAGATTTCTTAATAAGGATAATTTGAGAATAAGTTATAAATTTAAAAAATAAAGTAGAATGATGTTTTATATTTAAAATGAAACCAAATCTCTCTACTAATTCTTACATTTAAAATCGAATGAGTATAGATTTTAGAAGAGGATAATACACACACTGTCAAGAGGGCTGTATTACTGTGATTTTGCAACTCCTTGGAAAACTTTCTTGTGCATTTGGCTCTTTGGTAAAAATTTTGGGCAAAAAATCCCTTTAATTTCTATATATTTGTTAAATTAAATCTATTTAATGCACTTATTTTCTTAATTGCAGAATACACAAGCACATATTCTTTTTTGGGGGATGTAACAGATCACAAGATGGGAACTCGAGCTTGCTAGTCACATTCATGGATTTAATTTGTTGAAAGGGACGTCAGAAAACTTTTGATGCGTTCTATTTTCAACAGATGCATGCATGCGTACTTTCTTTTTATGAGAATTTTAAACTATAGGTTTTGAAAATCTCTTATGCATTGAAATGACACTAATTATTACTTTCAATTTTTATTTATTTTAACCACATAAGAATTCCCCTATAAAAGGATGTCTAGAATGGCATGTCAGCTAGAAGCTCTTGGCGATTATTATTGTCGAATAGAGTTATTAAAAATCACTTAAGGATCACTATTTTAAAAAAATGATCAATTTTGATTAGAATTTTTTCCGTCACAAGAAAAAGCGTCAATTAATGTGGGTAAGCTTTTTATTTTCTACAATGAATGTGTAATCATCATTGTTATAAATCATTAAGTGCATGGAGATGCACTAACGGACTTAGGTTAGAACGGCAAGATCGAATGAGTGATTTCTCACTTGAGAGATACTATACCACTAGACTACAAGATATAAGGTTAAGTATAATATTAATTGCATGATTGTTCTTATTTAAGATTTAATGCAGTTTTCCTTTTTCTCTATAATTCTCAAGATGTAATTCATTTAAAATATGGATAAATTTAAAAATTTTAAATAAATTTGATCACTTAACTGCCTCATATTAATTTTGGTAAAGTGGCTGCAATATAAGGAAAGGAATATTAACAAGCAGGAATATGAGAACCTATCCAAAATCTATCAATGTTACCAAATTGACTTCGTTTAGGAGTTATCTTCGATGCAACATCTTTCCTTGATTTCTTGCACTTGCGTGATTCCCTTGAAAACTTCCATCTTCGAAGATAATATATATTGGGATTTTGTTTTTAATAATTGAAGTGACAACGATATTCTTTTATTTTTTTATAAATGACAAAATAATATTAAGTAAAGAGAAGTACATTACAGCCAAGCAAAAGTAAAACAACATATATAACATAAAGCGTTTAGATCAACTGGTAATGAATTGTTTCAACTTAACATATAATTTTGTATTTAAACTATGGGTATAGAGCCGCAATAGCTACTCGGAAGTAGTGAGGTGCTTTATAACGTGGGTTAACACTTTCACAAATTGAACTAATCAGTTGCTCAGATACTTGGTATAATATGATTCTAAAAAGGTGTTGGATACGAACTGACTTCTTGGGGGCAAAAGTAAAACAACATGAGAAAAAATTGCTATATCCATACAATAGGAGAGGGTCTCCTACTCTGAGCCAAAACAAAAGGAAAAATACAGAGAGCATGGAGAAGATCTCCTACCAGTAAACATGTTTGGGTCGGATAAATTTCTTTTTTATACAGACAATCTCCAATTTTTGTCTCGAGTGAGACGTATATTTTGGGATTTTACAGCTCCGAAACCTTTCTATTATTTACTCCCTTTGCTACTAAATGCATGATCTATTTATTTAATTTAATTAGATTAAGAATACTAATTTACTTAATATAGCGTAGTTTTCCTAAAACACCTAATCATCTATCTTAAGTCCCTCCCTCCCCTACATGATTCTTGTCAAAGGGAATCAACCAGGGTAATTTAGGGAAAAAGTTGAAAAAAAAATAGATCCTACATTTAGGATCAAGATTAATGCATCAACTAGATCATACATTAAGGATTGGATGAATATAATTTTATCTAGTTATTATTAAAATTGTCTCTTGTAAGAAAAGGAGAAAGAGAGGCATGCAAGATTTGTGTTGCTAATGATTCAATGTAAACCCCTCTAAAGACTTGGGCAAGAAAGCATGAATTAAAAATTTTCTTGTGCCGAATGAAATATTTTCACACGAGGTGTGAGCCCCTATTTTCCTTTGACAATCAATACTCTATTAGTCTATTGGATTCATTTAACTAATTTAATTAGATTAAGAAAATCAGTTAAATTAATTATAAATAAATATGACATGTTTTTCCTAAAATACTCTTTTTTTAACCATTGTTACAAAAGAATAACTCACCATCCTATTGAGAAATTTTTAATAGGGATAGTTTGGAGATGATAAATATAATATATATTATATTTATGATTAAAATCCACTCTCTAATCATATTATATATTAAGGACTGGAGGGGCATCATATTCCATGCATGAGTGGATAAACATCAAAGAGTATTCGTATTTATTTCTAGTTGAAATTTTCTCCTTTCAATTCTTGATTCCAAAAGACCATCTTATTAAGGAGCCAATTACCTTTTGAATCAAAGAGTGAAGATGAATCAACGATAGTTGGATCTAGTAGAAGGGGATATTCCTTTATAACGTGGTAAATTAATATTTGAATTTCAATTAGAGATGTACCCACATTTAGTATCTGATGGTATCTTGAACAATATTGTTTTCAATAGAAAGATACTTATGCTTAAAAAAAAAGCAAGGATGACAAAACTTTCCTTCATACAACACTAACTTTCATTTTTCCCAAAACATTATTGAAGAGAATGATAATCCCATTCAGCATCTACTGATTATTACCATCCTTATGGAGTTGGAAAAGATTTTTTTTTAAGATAAAGATATTTAAAACTTTATAAACTACAGGGATTAAGTTTACGAGTCATATAATGAAATTATGGGAAAGGCTAGTATTTCTGGGAATCAATTTGGGTTCATGTCAAGAAGGTCTACAATAGGAGAGATTTATTTGCTAAGGGAGTTAATGGAAAAGTATCATAGCAAAGGATGAGATTTGCATATGATTTTCATTGACCTAGAAAAAGTTTTTGACCATATACCTAGGAATGTTCTTTGAAAAGCTTTGGGAAAGAAAGGGGTGTGTGTGTCTTGTATATTAAAGTCATTTAAGATATTCATGAGAGGGTAACAATTAGTGTTAGAACATCTGGGATGAGACAAAGGACTTTCCAATAAAGATAGGCCTGTATCAAGATTATTTTTAAGTCCTTATTTATTTAACATAGCATTAGACGCTCTAACTAAGCCTATTCAAGAAGAGATCCCTAAGTGCATGCTATTTGCAAATGATATAGTTCTTTTAGCTAAATCAAGGGATTGGAAGAGATTAATTCTAAACTTGAGATTTGGATAAGGGCTTCGGAGTCAAAGGGTTTTCATCTAAGTATGAGTAAGACATAATATATATATATATATATTACATTTTTAATAAGAGATAAGTTGGAAGTGATTTCGAGGTAATATTATCAAATCATTCCATAAGTGACAATGTTCATATCTGAGATCAATTAGACAACATGATGGTGAAATTGATGGTGATGTTAATCACAGAGTCCAAGCTGAATGGTCTAAAGGGAGGCAAGACACTGAAGTTATTTGTGATTGACAAGTGCCTACTAAAGTAAAAGGAAAGTTTTATCGTACTGCTATAAGGTCATAATTGCTATATGGTAGTAAATATTGGGTTTTAAAGAGATAACATAAACATAAAGTGGCAGTAGCTAAAATAAGGATACTGAGATGGATGTGTAACCATACAACAATGGATATGATTCGTAATGATGAAATTCGTGGATGAGTTGGTATGGTAGCCATTGAGGAAAAAATGATGGAGAATCATTTAAGGTGATTTGGACATATTCTAAAAAGGCCATTAGGGGCGCACCGGTAAAGAGAGTGGATCAAGAAGTGTGGAATCTTCTGAAAAGAGGTAAAGGAAGACCGAAACAGACTTTCAAAGAAATTATAGAGAGAAATCTTTTGATTAATGATCTATCCTGAGATATGGTCTATGATAGAGTGTAATGATGTTGTGTGATCTATGTGCTGACCCCACTTAGTGAAATAAAAGCTTTCTTGTTATTGTCTTGATATTATTTTAACTTGGCTTCTATAGTTGCTAGTTAAACAAATCAATTAATTTGAAACAAATAGACACATTTATTTTATTCATGTCCTTAGAAGAACATGCACTTGACTTGTAACCAAAGAAAAGCCCTGTTGTGACGATTGAGAGCACACGAAGACTAGATGTATGCGTAGTACTACTGGATGAAATAATCCTAAAATAATATATATGTTCCATAATTGGCATACTTATCATGATTAGCCATCATTTATACATCAGTCAAATTAAGGATACCATCTTGTACTTGAGTTGAGACATAACATGTTCTCTTATACAAAAGGCAGATTAATTAATTTAATTAATTAATTAATTAATGATAGGATTTCCGTCTTGGCTTTGATGTAAGACAGACTAAGCTCACGTTCTTCAATAATGGAATCTCATAGAGTATATAGTATGTGTATGTGTTTACATGTTGTGTGTTAGATTTAATTGCACTTTCGGAATCTTATGCAGTAAATGGTATGCCTCGTGCGTTCCCTTAGTCAGGTTTGGATTCCATATATTTCAATACATTTTAATCTTACTCTGCCCGATGCCCAATATAAAATTCTTTTACCTAGTCCCACCAATCTATAGGTAAGTAACTTTCGATAACATAGGGATAATTTTGAATATATTTAAAAATTTAATATATATTAAGCCTACCAAAAAGGGTTAATTTATCATAATTTGATAAATCAAAATTTGAATTTCTGTTGAGAAACATGACACATTATATATATATATTGTGAAAGTTACTCTATAGTCATGTGATATTTGATTGTGAAGTAACGTAATGGTTAATTATGTGATAACATAATAGTTATTCGATTGTTATGTGTTATCTCACTCTAATGTGAAGTAAAACTAACATTGATGAAATGAAGTAAAAAATTTAATATCTTTATATCATTATTTAATATATAATACCATTAAGCCAAAATTCAACGTCATTAAGCCTAAATAAAAATGTCAGTATTTGTTCAAAATTTTAAATAAGTTATAAGTGATAAATCTGTAACATCAAATATATACGAAATAATTATATATATAAGAATGAAATACCCCATCTGATTTTTATTATAATACAGAAACAAGAAAAAAAATTAGCTAATCCTAAATATAACAACTAATTCAGTAATTATTTTCCCACTTTACCCTAATCATTAATTGAGGTTTAATGTTTTCTATAGGCTCCTCGAAATCCACATCATTTGAAAAGAGGTAGAGTTGAAAAAAATTTATCAAATTAGAATAAATTTAATAACTTAATTGTCTTTCCTTTATTTACAAAAGTACATATGAATATGAAAATGTTCTCTGAGTCTAAGGTGTGTCCTGCCTCTCATGAGCCCGGCCACCCCGAGTCAATTTTATGTATATAAAAAAAGATTACTACCAGAAAAATGTCATTTAGAGATGAAAAAAAATTTATCGTTAAATGATTATTTTTAATCAGAAAATTTTCATTTAACGACGGAAAATATTAGCGACTCTTATTTTAACGATTGAAAATAGTCATTTAGTAATAGATTTTCATCGTTAAATGGTATTTTTCTTGTAGTGAGAGTAAATGATTAAAAATATTCACATAATAAAACAAAACAAGATTGCGATCTCTTAAATTTTTATGAAATCGGAAATTGCCATAGCCACCACTTTTGTCATTTAATATGTATTTTGTTTTTGTTTATTATGAGAAACTTTAAATGAGAGGATTTTGCTGGAATGGTCGGTGCCGCACCTAAACCTCAGAGCTACGAAGAAGCTTCGTCCTCTAATGATACCATCTTCAAAGCACATGACAAATTATAAACCTATTCATTTATTTGACACACTACCTAAACCCTAACTATAATGTCTTTCTAATAAAATTATTAATAATGAACATAAAAGAGTTTATTTTCTTCTATACCTCGATATACTTTAAATGATGATTAAATTTGTCTTAAATTATCATGTTAAATAATTAAATTTATTTCTTTTCTGCTCTTAATTAAATTATCATGTTGACTAATTATCATGTTAAATAATTAAATTTGTCTTAAATTGATAAAATATTTTAAATGGTGATTTTTTTCTTCTGTTTATAATAATCATGTAAATACCGTTATAGCACACATTTGTTTAATAACACAATTCACAGGATATTGAAAAATAGTAAATGAAGGCTTCAATTTCAAGGAGAAAAACTTGAATATATATATATATAGTGTGCTTTTAAAGTAAATTTAAATCAAAACATTCTAGAAAACTTATCATATACATAGAGACGGCTTTCATTGTATATTTGCTTAGACGCAAAAGAAAAAAAAATAGAGTTAATGAAATTAAAAGAATATTATTATTTTTTGAACTCGAATTTCGTAGGAATAATTCTCAAAACGATTTTAAAAATGCGTTTGATACATTGTTCATGAGCCTAAGGCATGGAATGTATTTTAGGATAAAAGTATATATAGAGAAATTAACACTACAACAAAGTCGAATAAAATTGATGTATTTCTTCTACAGAATCTTTGTGATGAAATTTCTACAAATCAATCTGTTATATATGCAAATACTGTGACTCTACTTGTGATGTAAGCTGTCCATTGCAAAATCAATAATTTACAAAAATTTCTTTTCCTGATTTCTAGAACAAATTTCATTTTTCAATTAGGAGATAGATAGCTAAAATGGAGCCGATAATTTATTGGGATAAGTAGGATCTAGTATCCTGAAAAAAAATTTCAAGTAACATTCAATGTTCTAAGCAATTTTTTTTTCTTTTTTGCATCTAGGATGGAAAGTATTTTCTTAGTAACACTTAATATACTAAAGTAATTTTTTTTGTATATAAAGTACTTTAAATTCTTTTCAATAACATTCAATATCTCATATTTAAAGTGCTCGTTGCTACTGACAAAAATATTTTAAAGACAGAAAAAATAGCTTTATGATATTATATGTTGTTGAAAAAATATTATAAAATGTTACATGCATAAAAAAATTAGTTCATAATACTGAATGTTAGTGGAAAATACTCCATTCAATATTTATTCACTTTGTCAAAAGCGAAACTCGCAATCCTCTTTCCATTTATATCTATAGTTGATTAATTACAATATATACAATTTTGAAATCCAAAACTAAACTTATGAAACACAAACATTTATCATATATATATATATATGGAAATGGAAGTGCTTTTAAAAAAATATGATGAGAAAAAAGAAAATTAGCAAATTAAGGAAGGAAAATTGATTGTGTGTGTGTGTGTGTTCATAGCCAACTTGTGTAAGTAATTTGTTTGGCATAGCGCAGCCCCATTAGATTCAAAAGCACACCACAAGTCATCTCTTGAAGTTAATCATTAGTAAATTAGGTCACTTGAAGGAAGGAAAAACCCCCACCACCACGTGACAATAAATCCAAAATCCGCCAAAAGATTGAAAATCACTCTTCCTCCCAATGCCATTTTCGTCATTTCCTCCTCCTATCATTTCATGAGTACTTTTTTCTATATATACACGCACACCTAACTCATCCTCCATTCTAACCCCTCTTCCACAGTTCAACAGACAAAATCATTGATTCACATAATTGATTCTGATCCAAGAAAGTTCAAAGCTTGGGAGGTTAAGCTACAGCAGAGAGATCTAAGGGGAAAGATAGATCATCAAGAAGGAGGAGATGGGAAATAGCTTAAGATGTTGTTTGGCCTGTGTTCTTCCCTGTGGAGCTTTGGATTTGATCCGAATCGTTCATTTGAATGGCTACGTTGAGGAGATTACTGGTCCCATCACAGCAGGGCAAGTCCTCAAAGCCAACCCTAATCATGTTCTTAGCAAACCCACAGTCCAAGGAGTTGTTCGCTGCATTTTGATCCTCTCGCCAGAGACTGAGCTCAAGAGAGGCACCATCTATTTCTTGATACCCTCTTCATCGTTGCCGGAGAAGACGACAGCCAAGCAGACTAGTACTACTAAAGCCGCTGTTTCTTCAGAGAAGAACAAGGTCATCGTCGAAGCTGCTGCTGCTGCTGATTCCTCTTCACAGCAATGCAACGGGTACGTGAAAGAAAAAGTTGTCGTCGCCGATGAGGTTTTAGTCGTCTGCGGCGAGAAGAAACCCTCGCGTAGGGATCGCAGGCACAGCCATTCAGGTGTGTGGCGGCCGTATTTAGAGAGCATATCGGAGGACTAGTTGTTTTTGCGTTCTCCGGTTGCCGGCGCCGGAATAATATATATCTGGCAATCTGGAGGGACAAGGTTATATATTGAAACAGTGTCAAAAGAGCTTTTTTTTTCCTTTCTTTTGAAATATTTGATATTGTGAATATATAAAACAATTATCGTGCTCCTAAAAAATTGATCAATTGCGTTATGATCTGCTTGTGCTTCTTATGGAAAATAGAAGGAGAAAAGAGAAATATAACATAGAAGAATCAAAGTTTAGTACTTTGTATTAAACGATGGTCTTTTCTATGTAAGAAAAAAAAAATGGTGATCTTTTCTTCTTCTTTTCCTGTTTTCCTTTTCTTTACTTCAGATTGGTTTGATTTTAATTTTATTATCATAAAAATATCACTTCATATTGTCCTAAATGTAAGAGTTAGTAGGTGTTTGTATGCTTTGGTAATAAATGTAAGATAACAATTTATTCAATCTCCTCAATTTATAATTTTTTTCTTCTAATTATCTCTCTTAGTTAATTACATACATTAAGATTATATGTATAATGAGAGCAATTCTAATGTAAATGATTTAAAATTTGTACTTGGGAACTATCAACAAACATTTTTTTACATCTAAAATTCAGATAATTAATTTTTAATATCTATATTATAGTTACCAGCTGTTGTGTTTAAAAGAAAAAGGAGTAATTTTATATTAAATTTTGATATGAATGTTTAATATCAATATTAATATGATGCATATTAAAACCAATGTCTATTCATAGACAGCAAACAGTATGACTCATTTCAAGTTCTATACCATGTATGAGAATATTTGATAGCGTAAGGCTTTTTTTTAAAAAAAAAATAAGCATGTCATGTAATTTTAAATGTCAGATCCAAGATTAGTGCCCAAAGTTTTGATTTAGATATTTCAAGTGGAACAAACATATGCGTGTTAGGCACAAATCTCTCTCTACACATGAAATCGATTAGGTGGAAATTAAAGAAAGAACAAAAAAAAAAAAGGTTTGGTTCATGGCATAATTATTCTAATTTAATTTGTTGGTCGAACGACAGGGAGTACGTAGTACCACTTTAAGGTTATGATTAAGTTGGCTGATTAATAATTAAGTATTTATATTAGAACCAACTTCAAATTATTAGAGGAATATACCAAAAATTAATATTCATAAATCACAATTAGTCAAAGTAACCATTTTGGCATCTTCTGATGAGAGGGAATTTCGGATAATGAATTTTTAATTAATTAATAATAATTAATATAAGTATATAAATATTTGTCCTTATTATTAATTAAGTATGAAGCTTATCTTATCTCTATGTCTCTGCTTATTTCTTTTAATCTTAATCTTATTAATTAATTTATGAATCAAATGCCAGGTTGGTGCATCTAGCTGGCCGCGATTACTTCAACTAAAAGGTTCAAGTAAATAATACTGACCCAGTAATTAAGTGTTCGCATTTTTTTACTAATATGTTACAACATGTAATTAATATAGATTGGTAATTAAAAACTTTTATTATTATTCAATGGGTTTAAGTTCTATTAGTAGTATATGAGTATTTTATGAATGTCGTTATAAACATTTATTAAAGTCATGAAACTTATATTGACTTTAAATGAGTTTTGGAAACCGAACTCCCCTGAAAAAGTTTATATTACTGAAAATATCAGTTGACTTTTTTTTAACAAAATTAAATTTTAGAATTTATATGAGCTTTTTGCAAGACAATTAATTAATTGTTAGGGGGAAATTGAATTTGAAGAAATATCATGTCACAAGTCTTTTGATCATGAATGCTGACTCATATAGATCTGTTCTTTGTATCCAGAGGAAAATCTAAAAAGGGAAGAAGCCAAAAAAAATAAAGTGACAAATGAGAGATCCATGAATATATTTAGTGGCTAGAAGAGATTTAATCAAACAAGTAAAGTTCATTTTTTGAGAAAAAGTTGTGTGGAATCAAGTGACTTTTCCATTGGGGTTAATCGACTCAGAATATGACCAACAATGGTGCAACTTTTTTTGGAGACCATATGTTTACATTTAGTGTGGTTGCTTGGTAACACCATTTTTCCAACAGTAAACATACGTTAAGATAAAATTATTTTAAAATCTATAAAAATCATTTCGAAATCCATAAAAACTATATTGAAATCTGTAAAATTATCTTAAAATTCGTAAAATACCTCAGAATTTGTAAACTCTTTTCTCCTAACGGAATTCTCATACAGTGTGTTTATTTGGGAACTCTTTTAGGAAAAAGGAGTTTATGGATTTATAGATAGTTTTACGGATTTCAAGATAGTTTTATAGATTTCGAGATGATTTTATTTTGATTTGCGTACAATGTTAGGGGAATGAAATTCCCAAACAAGGACAGCATCCGTCACCCAAAAGTGAATCGAATAATATTACCTCTAATAAAAATGATATATTATTTAAAATATGATGAACTACAATTTGATTTTCTGTTAAAAGAAAGAATACAAAATTTAATAATACTCAATAATACATTAAATAAGATTATATTTAATAGAAAATAATAGAATGAAATTTGTTAAACACATTAAAAAAAAGTTGAGTGGAGTATTGGATTGAAAGATGTTTTGACATGACGGATAAGATAGAAAATGACAGAAACATTTGAAAGAGAGAAAAAAAGGGTAGGGGCCACGGTGCATGATGGAGGAATACTGTTCCATGCATGATTTAAACGAAAATAGATATATACTTATTCAAAATAATAATTATAATAAGTCCAAATGATGTGAGAGCCTACCTCA
>JANTPZ010142290.1:4196-24227 GCA_025593235.1 Vachellia pachyceras
TGAAATTTTAGATATTAACTAATATCAAAGGAACTAAGTGAAATTGTTTTGATGGTAAATGATCAAACTACTCTCCTTTTATATGGGTACTTTTTTTTTTATGTTGTTGTTAAAATGCTCATGCATGCTTCTACATTCATTTATGAATGTATGTAGATTTTATATCATCGGTTGTAAATGAGCTGTAATTTTCATTAGTATACTTGTAAGTCTTGCTCGTATTAGTTGTTAAAATACTTACATGTAATTGTAAATTCACTCATGAGTGCTTATAATTTTTTATAATATTATTTGGTGTTTGGATCTTTTCTGAATTTTATTACTAAATATTCAAACAAGTAACCGATGAATCCAATTTACAATTTGTGGTTGCCTCTATTAGCAGAAGTGGGGAGTACTTACAAATTTTAGTATCAACTATTAGAATTTATACTATTGTTAAATGTTAAAATGCATATTTACAATTGTAAAAAAAATACATGAAAAGCATTTTGGTATTAAAATAAAAGTTCACTTTGGTGATTGGGTGTAATTTCACAATCTTTTGATTCTTAATTTCACAATCTTTTAAATCTCCAGTGAAATAAAATAACATCTATCATGCCCTGTTCGGTAACAAGAAATTGGTGAAAGTGAGATTTTAACATGTTTGGTATGATGGCTTCCATGGAAGCGTCAATTCCAACGAATCATGGAATTGCCACTTCCCTAGCCCCAGAGAACTAGGCATGGAATTGGAACCTTAACCATTTTGCCCCTCTCCCTCACCAACCTTCGTGCTCGTTTGGAAACGCAGTACAGAAGTACTTTTACGTAAGTCGAGGTAAATATACGAAGGAGATTCCCTCATTTTGCAAAAAATATTGTTGAACGTGCGTTTGACTTTTCCAAACGCTTTAGTAAACAAGCCCTTCGTCATTTAGAACCACCATTGTCACCTTCAACCTTCATCACCAATGGCATCTCTCTTCTTAGCCAATGACGTCTCCCTACAGATTTGGAGGAATATGTAAGCCTTGAACCTACCCCCATTTCCCCCATCATCACCTTTGGCCTCCATCTCTTCAGATTCATCATCTTGTTCTCTCTCTCCCTCTCCCTCTCCAGATCTTTGCAGCTCTATCCCTCTTCGATTTGCATGCATCGAACCTGCAACCCCCATGCTGCCATCAAACCTTCTCCCTTTGTCACTTCTCTTTTATGGATCTAAGACGTTCATGACCTCCATTGAATCTGTTTGGTTATAAGGTAAGATTGGTTTTTGTTTTTTTTTTGTTGGAACAATTTGTAAGAGATTGAGATCTTTGCTTCTCCAAGGGTGGCAGACATTTCTACCGTGGCCATGACCAGTAGCAGAATTAGGACAAGTGGGGCAACTTTTTTATTTTTTAAGTAAATGACAACAGTATAAATAATTTGAGTGGGTTCAAATATTAAATATCAGTGGGTGTATAATAAAAATCTAATATCTTTGTAGGAATGTAAAATATAAAAAAGAAAAAAGGGAGAGGAAACTTTGTAGGAATTGATTCCGGTGCATTGGGGGAAAATGGATCTCTAATATCTTCAAATCACATCAAAATCTGACGTTAATTGCTTGTGATCATTATCTTGCTCTCTTATGTTGACATTTTTAACTCTATTTAGAAAAATAGACTTCAAGCATAATTGAACATGTAACTTTTCAACTTTACCCTTCTATTTTGAAGAATTTTCATCGAGTAAAGATTCATCCAAGACTCAAAAATATTTTTATCGATCCTAGATATTTTGTGATTGATCCAATATCCTAAAATTTTTTTTTTTCAAATGCAGCCATCAATCTAAGATATTTTATAGTTAATTGAGCACTATAAATTATTTTTTATTTGACCCCAACACTCTAAAGTGTCGTGTTATGCAATTTTGAGTGTTAAATTCATCTGAAAAATTACTACAAGGTATTGGATGATTCACATAATGCCATGGTATGAGAAACCGGACCGGACCGGCCGGTTCAGACCGGAAACCGTCGAATCGGCCGGAAAGCCGGTCCAATTTGGTAACTGACCCCTGGTCAGTTCAACCCGGGTCAAATTGGAGTGAACCCGGTTAACCCGCCGAGCTTGACGAGTCAGCCGGTTCCTTTTTAATAATGCATTAAGGGCGAAACGACGATGTTTCATCCTTTAAAAAATAAAAAAAAGCCAAAACAATTATTCACAAACATACTAGGCAGTTGGTCTCCACCCCATATTCGACTTGAGTTTGACGGATCGTCCACCACAAAATTTTTTTCCTTTTTTGCGCCTGAGCTCCTCCCTCTTTGGCCGCTTCTGCTCTTGCCGATGACCACATTTCGATCGCTTCTCCTCTCGCCGGAGACCTCTTCCTTTTTCTTCTCTGTTGATGCTTCATTTCTGTCATTGTTGCATCTTCATTTCGCTCTCAATCTCCTTGGTTGTTCATCGCTGCTTCGTTCTGACTCTGCTCTGTCCGGATTCCCATTCTCCTCCGCTTTATGTTGATCGAAATTCAGGAGTTTGATGGAAGTTGTCCTCTGCTACGCTTTATGTTTTCTACCTAGAGAGATTCAAAAACAAAGAGTGAGGTAAATAGCAACAGCGATGGCTTCAAAATCAAAGTGTAATATCAGTGTTTTTCTGCTGCCTTGAGAGATTCAAAATGAAAGGGTTGAGGCAAAGTGTAATAAACAATGGGCGAGGCAAAGAGTGACGGTGATGGGTTTTGAGTGACATGTGATGGCATGAGTTGCCATGTGGGGCATCAAAATCACGTAGGAGAGAAGGAAGGGAGAAGAAAAATAAGGAAGGAGTTTAAAAATAAAGAATAATTTTAATTTTATTTTAAAATGAATATTATTTTAAAGTATGTTTTTTAATTTTTTATTCTTCACCGGTTTGACCCCCGATTTAACTCCGATCTAACCCACTGACTCTTAACCTACAACCTTAACCGGTTCAATCACCGGTTTGGTTTCTTATACCTTGCATAATGCTTTTGGGTATTAAACACACACAAAAATATTTTTGAAATGCGAATACATCTTAACCCATTTTCATATAACCAAATTACCGGTTCATTTCTTAGTTGACATATATATCGTCTTACTAAGATAATTTTATTTGAGGCATCATCAAACACTAAATGTGGATATCCCCACCATGCCCTTAACGCTCAATCTTGTCGTTGTCACGGTCATTGCCTAGATTTGAGAAGGAATGGAGAGCTGGGGAGTCAATCGGGTTAAGGATGTGAGGAGTGATAAAAGTACAAGGGACGGGAACTTAGAAAATTTAGGGCATTTTCATTTTCATTTTTAATAACATGGGGTCCACAAAAAAATGATAACCGACGCCATGATTTTAGCATAAATGTCACTTTTGCTCCTATCGTTAATGGTTACTTTCACACTACAAAAAAAATCTTATGATGTTGAGAGCATAATATCATGGATATTTTTTCGTCTTAACCTATTTTTAAAATTTAGATGATGCACTTCTCAAAATTACAAATTTAAGAGAAGAAGAAATCTATTGCACTATATATTGTTTTAGACAGCGATATGATGATACGATAACATATTTTTTTTCTGAATTTTGTTTTTTTAAAAAAAATCCCTCCGAAAATTTGGATGACTTGTAACGGGCGTTTGAATCAACTGATAAAGGGCGGTTCTATCTTAATTAATAGTCTGGTGCTTGAATTTTAGGTATGCATCTCACAATAATTCTTTGGAGGAAGTGAGGTGTCCTTAATTTCGGGCTAACACTTTCATAAGTCCGACGCATCAGATGCTCATATATTTGATATTAAGATTCATTATCCGTTCATTTATGGAAAAAATGGAGTTAGATGTAAAAGGTCCATTTTTTTTTGTTGTTTTAGATAGTGATATGATGATATGATACCATATTTTTTTCTAAATTTTGTTTTTTTAACAAAAAGTTCCTCTTAAAATTCGGATTAGGTGTAACGGGTGTTGGAATCAACTAATAAAGGGCGGTTCTACTTTAATTAATAGGTACTCAAATTTTGGGTATGCATCACACAATAATTCTTTGGAGTAAGTGAGATGTCTTTAATTTCAGGCTAACACTTTCATAGGTTCAACGTATCCGTTGCTCATACATTTGATATTAAGATTAATTATTCGTTCATTTATGGAAAAAAATGGAGTTAGATGCAAATCACCTGAGGCAAGTCATTTAAAGTTCTAGATAAGTTTTTAAAAATGTTGCATTTGTTTAATGAAATAGCATGCTAGTATAAATTAATTGTAAATGGGTTATTTATATTAAATTTTAAAATGTAAACAGATTGTTATTAAATTTTAGAATCTAGTAAGGCTTTGTATGTATCAATAACTCAAAATTGGAATGCAGTACTATATGTGATTTAACCTAAAAATTTGTTTTCAAATACCAGAATAGTGTTTTTCTTTAATACTGAAAAAATTTGTGAAACTTAAAAGTAAATCTTATAAATTTTATTATAGTCTTTTTGGTATTAATTTTATTTTAAATCATTAGATATTAAAGTAGTTTTATCTTAAATCCAACTATCTCCTATTCAACGACTCAGTGTTGTATTACTCTCTGTCATATGATTTTTTATTTTTAAAATTTAAAGTTTCTTAACTTAAATATATAACTTGCCAACAATAATGTGACAAGTTATTACATGATCTATTGGGTAAATCAAGGAACTAACTCATTAAGTTAGGGAATCTCCCAAAAAGATACCTTTTGAATTTGGAAATCTCAAAAATGTCACATGGACAATCACAATGACAAATAGGTGGAGAACATAAAAATATGGGATTTTAAATTTGGTTTAAAATGACCAAACTAATTAACAACATTTTTTAAATTTAGTTGCAACTTCTGTAATGCTTTGACAACATCTTCGTATGGGTGCGGATGCCCTCATTCTGATGTGGTTAACAATATTACTTAATACACTAACCACTTTTTTAAACTTAATGACAATTTCTGTAATGATTTTGACAACATCTTCATTTGGATGCGGATGCCCTCATTCTGATGTGGAAGACAATATTGCTTAACATATTGACCATTTTTTTAAATGTAATGACAACTGTAATGATTTTGATAATGTGTGTGTTTGGGAACTCCATTGGAAGAAAGGAGTTTACGGATTTCTAGATGGTTTTATGGATTTCAAGATGATTTTTATAGATTTCGAGATGGTTTTTACAGATTTTGAGATGGTTTTATCTCGGCTTGTATCTAACGTTGGGGAATAAGGTTCCCAAACAAGCACAATATATTCACTTGGATGTGGATACCCTAATTCTAAATTGGTTGACAACATTACTTAATATACTGACAACTTTTTTTAATTTTAACTTGTTAATTCCTAGCACGAAGTTGATAAATTCTAATTCATACTTGATAAAATTTTGTAAGAGGATCAGTCAAAATAAAAATGACTTGGTAAAACTCAATACGAATATGGTAATTCCAATCACGAAGTTAGTAAATTCCAAACCAGATTTGGTAAAATTATGAAAGAGGAATAGTCAAAATAAAAAAAATGATATGCCAAAACCCAACACGAACTTAGTAATCCCTAATAAAAAAGTTGGTAAATTCCAATTCAGATTTGGTAAAATTCTACAACAGGATCTCACTAATGTATATATATTTAACTTTGTAATATATATTGAAAAATAGTGATGGGGTGAAACATTTCTGGAGCTTCGATAGGCCCGTCGCAGCCGGAGCTTCAACTGGTGGCCATCAGTTGGCAACTTGCCGTGGCGTGGTGGGCCCACCAATGGGTAAAGGGGTTTTTTTTGAAAAAAAAAAAGATTTTTGTTTAAGGGCATTTTGTCATTTCATTGTAATTTTATAAAGACACTTGAGGTACTAGTACCCACTATAGTATTTTTAAATTTCGAATCATCTTTTATATCCTTTTACATTTTTCATGTTCCTTTTATGTCATTTTTCCACACATTTATGTGTATTTTCAAATTTAAAAATAGTTTATATTGTTGAACCTAAGTTCTGAAAATAGTTAATGGGATAAAGATAAAATAAGTTAGCAATAAATTGTTGCCACTTCGCCACGAGTATTGGAACATCTGGTCAGCCTAAACCATTGCTCTGTCCACAGAAGATTGAATTGGAATGTGATTCACACGAAGACATTGATTTATGAAATATCTACGCCCATGTTTGTGCAATGTTCCTTTCTTTGTTTTTTTGACCAATGTCTATGCATGTTCTAAACTACACGACAAAACGTCAAAATTATATATGCCTTTACTTGTTTGGAGGCATTTCCTTTCAAGTAGCTATTTAATGTGCATGTGTTTTAACTTTTGAGTGGATGACAAAAAAAATATAGGCCAAAGAATGTGTGTGGTTATCAAAATTTATATGGGTGTATTTGAGAATCCATCAGGACAAAGCAATTCATGGATTCTGAGAAAAATTTATGGATTTTAAGAAGAATTTATGAATTTTAAGATGGTTTTCATAAATTTCAAATGGTTTGATTTTGACTTACGTAGTGTGTGTTTGAGAATTCCGTTGGGAGAAAAAGAGTTTATGGATTTCAAGATGATTTTACGGATTTCGAGATGTTTTTTACAGATTTTAATATGATTTTGTCTCGGCTAACGTGCATCGTTTGGAAGAAGTTCTTCCACATTAACTTTCATATTAACTTGTAAGCTTAAAAAGTGTGTGCATATATTTGGTCTCTAATATTAGCATAGGTGCTTTTATGTACCGGAAAATGCAGACTTGCTATTAAATGAAATTATTATTATTACTATTTAAGTAGCCACAAGTACATTTTTAAACCCAATTGACTAAAATGATGCTTGAAATAATCTTAAAGGGGGTAACTTTTACTTTAGCCAAAAATATATTACTTCTTTTGGTATTTAACATAAGAGGTAAAAAATATTTTTTAAATATTAAATAAAATGATTGAGTTAGTTATTTATCATACATGGATGGCTTTTCTAAAATACCCTGATTAATCATATTATTGCAACTACCCCTAATGGAATTTTATAATGTATGCAACAAGGATACTTTAGGGGAATTATAAACTTGGGAGACAAAAATGGATGGGTATTTCAAATTTAGCACCAAAGTGCACTTTTGTCTAACTCTTATATTAATGACACTAGTTGTGTGTGCTTGGAAATTCTGTTGGGAGAAAGAACTTTACGGATTCCGAGATATTTTACGGATTTTGAGAAACTTTTATGAATTTCGAGATGTTTTTATAGATTTTGAGATACTTTTTACAGATTTCAAAATGCTTTTGTCTTACCCTCTCCAAACAAGTACTAGGTGGTGTGTGTGTATCAGGGTATTAAAAATCTCAGTGGACACTAAACCAGTTGAGGTAGTGGATCAATGGTTAATGTGTCAAATCGGTCAATAAAGGTTGTTGTTACAGTAGCTAAATGTATTATGTCATTAGAGGTGATTCTATTCAATGTATTATTAGACACTAAACATGTGCACATCTTTTGATAAGAATTTTAATTATAGCTTATCATATTATGAAATATTAATTTCTATATCAAAACCCGTAGCTAAACCATCAATTTCATATTCAACTCTATTTTTTTATGCATATAACACCAGAGATTGAGTTGTATGTAGATAAGTTCCTTAAACTTTAAAACATTTGTGTCTCAATTTATATGTAATGTGAGCCACATGTGTTCTTTTCTTTTTTTCTTTTTAAGGATAAGTATGATTTTATTGGAGATAATCCTATTTGAGATACTATTGGGTTATAAAAATATTCATCTCTCTCAATGAAGATTCAAACCTTACTTTACCGTGTTGTGAGGGATGAACTCTTTTAGTTAGATATTACCCGTTGGTAGTTACATTATAGGTGATTCTGTTTAATATACTATTGAATACTAACTGTTGATGCTTTTTTAGCAGAAATTTAAATTATAGTTTATCATATTATGAGATATTAATTCTTTTGTTAGATCAAAACCCACTGCAATTTATTTTTGCCATAAGTGCTTGAGGAAGCACTTAAAGGGCTTGTTTGAGAACGTAGTAGAGAAATACTTTTACTCAAGTTGAGGTAAATATATGAAAGAGATTATCTCATTTTACATAAAAATATTATTAAATGTGCGTTTAATTTTTAAAAATGTTGTTTCAAATAAACTAAGCGGTTTTGCCCCGCCAAAATCTGTTTTTTTTTGCCACCCAAAAACAATAATATGGGCTTATATGACGGCTATTTTTGGCCCATTAAAATGCTCAACAAAAAAAAAAGGGGAAACGAAGCCATAAACCCCTCTTCTCCCCTGACAACCTTCACTTGCTCTTCCCCTTCACCGTCGTCGCCTCCTTCCTAACATTAATTTTGTCTCTCTCATATTCTCGAACTCAATCGGCAGGCAAGTGACAATATACCATCTCCTCCCTTATATTTTCCTTCTAGAGTCTTGCCGTAGGAGTGAAGATGGTGGTTAAACCCGATGCATTTCCGGACTATGAGCCTCTCAGAGAGCTCTTTCGGCCTCATATAGAGTCGTTCGATTACATGGTGAAAGCTGGATTGGATATTATGTTCCAACATGTCAAATCTGTAGAAGTTCGCGACCCTTTTACAAAGAAGAAGCTGAGGAATATCCTTTCTTTAGATTACTTTCCAATTTTCAATCTCAAGTTCGTTCATATATTTAACTTAAATAGTGCAAAGTATGTTTTTTGATGTCACATTTTCTGTTCTTGACGTTTCTGCGTTAGTCGTTGTATTATAAATTTGATGTTCGTAAACATTTTCTCCGTGATGCAATTGGTGTTGCCCCCACTTAACTTGTATATCTTACTGTGGCTGAGTAATCCAGCGGTAAACCCTCCTATAAAGGAAGTGTCGTCGAGGCGTAAGATTCTGCTTCCATCTGATGTGAGTTTAACAATTTTATTGGCTCACAATGGTTTTTGTTCTCTTTTTCATCCGCTGATTTTTGTACTCGGTGTTATTTTGTTCAGTGTAGGCAGGCAAAAATTTCATATACTGGAAAATTCATTGCCGATGTCTGCTTCCAATACGATGATGGGGCTATAATAAGAGAGAAATTTAATTTTGGGGAGCTTCCCATAATGCTGCAGGTTGGTGTATTCCCCCTCCTCCCCACCTAAATGATAAGTTTGTTTTCTTAATTTTTGTATAATTCACTTATGACCTAGTGATTTTTAACTGTCTCCGAGAACGCTAATTGTATCTATCTAAGTCCGTGTTGCCTTCTGGCTGTTGCCTTTGTCTAACACTTTCTCCTTGATAGACGCCATATTAAATTTCTTTGCATACAGTTATTATGGATCTTGTTATTTTTTGTATGCTTTGTTCTATGTCAAGCCTATATATGCTTTGTGTTATTCTGACGAAAACTGCCAAAAAAAATTACCCTAATGATCTTACTAGGACTTAGTTTTTATGAGATGTTTGCATCTAATGGTTGCACTCGTAAGAAAAATGACTGAAATCTATCTGCTAATTACCCAGCTTTGTAAGTACGATGCATGTTATTATCTTCTTTCACATGTAATTGACGAGAGGTGCATGTTGTGCAGTCAAAACTATGCTACTTGAGAGGTGCTAGTCCCCAAAAACTTGTGTCCTACAAGGAAGAGGCATCAGAAATGGGGGGGTAGGTGGTTCAATGCCCTTTTCAAATTTACTAAATTATGCATGGTGTTGATTTATGTTGATGCTGCAATGCCTTCTACTAAAGTGATTTTATGCTTCTGATTAATACTCACAAACCATGCATGTACAAAACATGCTGCAATGCTCTTTTCATATTTGGTTCATATTTCAAATGCCTGTTAATACTCACAAAATATGCATGCACATTGGGCTCATTTGTGTGCTCCTTTGGGGTCTCAACAAGCATAATATTATTTGCTTGAGGGGCTGCTGGTGAAGTCATGGAACCAAATTATTCAGCATAATAGCTTCCTATATAAAAATATAAAACTTTATTTGCTAAGAAAAGAAATATAAAAATTTAGATTAAACCTTTTAAATTAATCTTCTCGTCATATGGCTTAAATACTGATAAAGTCAATGTCATACTGTAGATATTTTTGTGGTTGTGGACAACATTGCAATTGCGAAGATTCATTCTCTTGTCCTCTTGCTGTTTGTATGTGATTTCAATACTTCTATAATTAGTTTGACTGTCTTATGGGATGACCTTAGCTTTATCTTTTACATTTTCTTTTCAGTTACTTCATTTTGAATGGCATTGAGAGAGTTGCTCGACTGTTAATTTTGCCAAAGAGGAATTATGTAAGCAGTCCTTTTGTTCCTGCATTGATTAACAGCAATCAAGCTGGATCAAGTGTGTTACTTTCCTTTTAAATTTATTATGGGTTCGAATTATATTCATGGCTTCTCTATGGTAAGCATATGGTCAAAGGGATTTAATATTTCTGATGTGCAAAGTGGTTGGAGAGCTTTCCTTTGTTTATTACTTTTATTCTATTTGGGTCCTATATATGATTTTGTTAGACTGTTTTCCTTTATATGAGGATTTGTTATTTTCCAACTTTTTCGTGGTCTCCTGACCTCTTACTAAGATTTTTTTTTTTTTTTCAAATTATGATACTTCTGCTGGGTCATATTACTAGATAAAACTTTTGAAGCACAGTTGATGATATTCATATTGTTGCAGTGAGGCTTCTGTGAATTGTAGCCTCTGTTGTGTAATCACAGCTTTCTCCATTTTCATTATTTTTCCTCTCTGGTTCCTATAAATTTCTTTTGTGGTTTCCTGAATTTTCTAGCCAATGAGTATGGTGCGGAATTCATTCAGTGATCGGCGGGAAGGATATTCTGATAAAGCAGTTTCAATAAGGTTAGGTTCAGTCTGAATTAGTACTATTTTGGAACTCAGATTATTACATTATCATTAATAGTACCCTTCTGTATAAATTATTTTTATAAGATGTTTTTGGGATTTCTTTAGAGATTTTGAGAAATTCAAGTGTAAATTTCGTTGTCTTTGTAAATTTTAGGTGAGAGAGTACAAAGAATGGGTGGGAGACTGCCAAAGACCAGTGCAGTGTCATTGGCTCTAATTTTATTCATCAACAAAGCCAATATAAATAGATACAATCAGATAAGAGTATAGGCCCATTAATACTTACATCCACGGACGTAAGAAGAATAGAGGATTTGGCCAGATTGGTCCAAGTCTGATAGAAGAGGCAAACAAGGGAAATTGATGTTTTGTTGTTTGGAGGAGAGAGAAGATAGTCTAGGAAATAATGATATAGGGGTGAATATGGTAGGTGACACAGGTAACAGATTTTGTACTAACTTGTGGGAGATACTAGCCTCTCAAAAGGTAGATGAGTGCATGCTCCACCATTTCATTGATTTTCCCTTTTATCTTCCTAGAGCTTCTAAAAAGGTCCCATTAAATGATTTCATTACTCAATTGTTTCTTGAATTTTCCTTTTATGGTCGTAGTCATTAGTGTGTTTTTCTTGTAAGACCCAATTCTAATAGATTTTCTGGTTCTATTGAATATGATATCACTGGAAAGTTTAATTACATATTTAAATATTTTGATTTAATTATTTATGATTTCTTTTTGGCTCCTGTATTTAAAATTTCCAGGTGCGTAAGAGCAGATCAATCGTCAGTGACAGTTAAATTGTACTACCTTCGTAGTGGGAGTGCTAGACTAGGTTTCTGGTAAGAAGCATGATGTTAGCTTATTAGCAGTAAGAAGATATGCTTGTGGTGTGAGAAGTAACTATACTTGTTTCTACATGATATAACATTACAGGTTAAAAGGAAGGGAGTTCTTGCTTCCTGTGGGCATTGTTTTAAAGGTATGTCATGATGAGTTATGTTCTATCTAAGTACCTCCAAGTTTGACGCATTTGATTTTTATCTATTGGTGCATTAAATTTTATTCATCTTAATTTCTTGCTAGTTCCCCCACATTTCATTCTGGTTGGGTAAAGCTTCACTTATAATGTATTTAATTATTATTGTCAGGCCCTTGTTGACACCACCGACCATGAAATTTTTGTCAATTTGACTTGCTGCTACAATGAGAAGCATGAAAAAGGAAAGGGTGCTGTTGGAACCCAACTTGTTGGTGAAAGGGCAAAAATAATTTTAGATGAAGCTCGAGATTTGTCTCGTTTTACCCGTCTTCAATGTCTAGAATATATTGGTACATATTGCAGCATTCTTGTAGGTCATACCGTTGTATTACTTGCTGCATTAACTTCTTCCTTCTATATCCAGGAGAGTACTTCCAACCTCTTATGGACGGTCTTGTTCATGACAGTTATCCAACTGTAAGTTGTGTTAGCTCATTATTCACATTATTGTGATGAGTAAAGCAATTATCAGTCCACACATCTTTCTCTATAGCTTCCTAATACTTAAATATCCTTGCTAGGTGGCTGAAACTGTTATCAAAGACCATATTTTGGTTCATCTGGATAACAATTTCGACAAATTCAACCTACTCATGTCAGTCACCATTCTCTTACCCTATGTGATCAGATTAATCTTTGAAGTTTTTTGTTGTTGTGAATATAATATTCTTTGGTTGTACTGTTTCTTACATTGATTTGTGGTGGATCATTTCCCCCAGCTTCATGCTGCAGAAACTTTTCTCTCTTATAGATCAGACATCTGTGCCCGACAACCCAGATTCCTTGCAGAACCAGGAGGTCCTACTTCCTGGCCACCTGATTACTATTTATCTCAAGGTAGAAAGTTTTTAAACCCTTTTTTATTTACAGCTCAAATTAGTATTTTGTTACCTAACATGTTTATATTGTCTTGGATTTCTCCCTTAAGTTTGAATTGTGACATAGTGATGTTTTAACATCCAACACGCATACACATTTTCAGCTTTGTTTTCCTGGTTAATTGATATGTTTGATGACATTGATTTGGCATGCTCTATGTTTGTTGACTTGGAAGACAGAAATGACTATTTAAGATATACATGATGCAGACTAGAAGTTAAGTGACTTGTTCTGCACAAAGCAAACTGAAGAGATCAAAGCATTGGATCAATCTTCTTCATATATCATCACCTCTTCATTTAAATCAGATCTCTTCAGTTGTTGGCATGTCTTATTGGGATTAGCATATGCTAATTTTACTTTTTGCCTCTATTATCAAGACTATGGTGTTTAAAGGGATTATTTGAACATTTATTTGCAAATCAAGTATTATGAAATCACATCCCTTGCATAATTTTGTTCTTTGATCCCATATGTAAATGTTTTAAGCCATGATTGTTTTTTAGATTTCTTGTATTTATTTAATTCTTTCTGGTTATTACCCATGCGGACGGACTGCTATTTCCTATTAAATTCTGATTACACCTTTTTAAGTACTTCTGGGGGTCTTATTTATAATTTCTTAATCAAATTGTGGATATTAGGAGAAACTAGAAGATTGGCTTCAAAAGGGCAAGAAGCTTCTTGAGGATGAGCTCCAGAATAAAAGTGACAAGTTTGATTTCTGCAGCTGTATGTGGATATTTTAGAATACCTTTGACATGTCTTGAGTTCTAGTTTTTTTCTTCAGGCTGATGGACTTTTTCTTGTCATCCCCCCCCCCACCCCAAAAAAATCTATGGACATCAGAATAGCAATTGAAAATTTTAGATGCATAACTGTCTGTTGGAGATGAGGATCTTGGCCCACAAGGCCCATAATTTTCAGCAAATATTTTCTTGTTTATTCTCATATTGTATCCCCTGATTATGTGGGATTTTACCATTTGAAGTTATTAGGGTTTGATTATCTTATATTTTCATTAGTTTCATTCTATTTTTCAGTTAGACATAGCTAGACTATTGCTGGGTTTCCTTCTCTATATTGATGTACCCAGACGGAATTTTTAAATAATAGAAATATTGGTTTCCGGATTGATTTAAGCTTTCATTATCTGTCCTTTTTTATTCATTTTGGGTTGAACAAGTCGGATTTTATAATGAAGTTGATGATGGTTATGGCTAATTGTTTTATGCTTATATATTTACTCTTTTTGTCTCCTTGATGAGTGCAGTAGCTCATGTTAAGAAGCTTTTGGATAAAAATCCACCAAAATCAGTTAGCGTAGCTGTTGAAACTATGTTGAAATGTGGAAGACTGGTTACTCAAACGGGTCTTGATCTGCAGCAGGTATGACTTACTATTGATCAGTTAGCTCATGTCCTGGTAGTTATAATGCTTCATCCTTCAACTATCCTTTTTTCATACATTCCATCAAGTATTCTGCCTCCCAAGTTAATGAATATAATATGTTTATTTTATGCGTAAAAATAGTGGATAAGTGTTTCTAATAGGGAAAGGAACTTCGTTATAGAGAACAGGACTTGCAGCCCTGAAAGATAGGACAGCCCCTTGGATAGATAAAAGAAACTAAAAAGATGGAAACCCTATTCATACCTGACAAAAAAACTCCCTTCAAATAAACTTGAGTGTAGCAGCTAAGGATAGTGGAGATATGATCCTTCCAGTAAATCACTTTTAGTTTGCTGATGTTCTGTTTGTAATTTATTCATTCCTCTCCAAGCAGTGGCATCGGACCTCAAAAATTAAAAACCCATACGTTTCCCCAAAACTTTGCCCTTTTTGATATGTCCAAATCATTTATGCTTAAATAAGCTCTTAAAAGAGAGCGCCAAATTCTCCAGCTAGCCACTGACCAAAGAAGCCTAATAATTTATTTTAAAGTAAAGTTGCCAAAAATGATTGAAGAATAAATACTCATTTCTTTTTTAATTAGCCTTATCCATCAAACAAATGTTATAGATAATTGCAAAGTATTTGGTTTTTTCTAGTGCATTACATTAGACATTGGTTTGTTTTCTAACACTTGCGCATGATGGGTTGGTTGAGTGGTTGTTGTTAGTATTTTATTTTTTGCAATGGTTTTAGTTGTGTATTATGCAAAAGATGAGGATGATTTATTCATAGAATTCTTGACTAAAACCAAATGCATATATATGAGTGATAGCAGTAGCCTTGCTGTTCAAAGCCCAAGAAATTAGGCAAGATTTGAGGAAATATAAGAAAGTCACAGAAATAAATGATGAAATAAAAAAATTAAATCATGATTTCTTCTCTTTTGGTGTTTATGCAGGAAATATCTTTTAATAAAGAGTAAAACAAAGGGGGAGAGGGTTGGGACTTGAGAGCTATTGATCTTAGAGAATGAGTTTTTCTGTGATAGATATGGTTACCTTCCATCACCTATGCACCTGTTAGTCATTCTGAGGAATTGATTATTATTTGATGCTGTACTAAATTGAATGTGGTGTAGCTTTTATTCCCAATTAATTATGACAAGAATAATCAGATACTTTTGAACATTGCATGCAGCAATCCTTCTTTTAGGTTCCTATATGTACTTGCTTAATGCCCTTGTACATCATTTATTGATTACATTATATTATATTATTGCTTTATCAGAGGACAGGCTATTCAGTTCAAGCTGAAAGGCTAAACTTCTTACGTTTTCTTTCACATTTTCGTGCTGTTCATCGAGGGGCCTCCTTTGCTGGTCTTCGTACAACAACAGTGCGAAAATTGCTGCCTGAGTTAGTATAAGCTCTCATATCTAATTTGAAAACCATATGGTCTTGCTGTGAGATTTGTGTTTCTTATCTGTTGTTTCTTTTGATTAGCTCTTGGGGTTTTCTTTGCCCTGTGCACACACCTGATGGAGAGCCCTGTGGATTGCTGAATCACATGACTAGCGCCTGTTGTAAGTGACTGCCACCTTTTTCTTTTTTTAAAGATGGAACCAATTCATTGTTGAGTTCAATTATATTGTATGATCAGTGGTATTTCAAACTGGCCTTTAGAGAATTTGAATAGACCAGCTCACTGTCTCGAGCTGATTGATTTTCATGTCTCTCTATTTCTCTTATCATTATCTTTTCATTTTTGTTAGAGAGGTTTCTTTTTTATTTTTGGTGAAAAGTTAAAAAGGATTCTTGTCTTTTGAAATGGATTCTAATTTTAATTTTATTTTATTTTAACCAGAAAACAAGAAAGGATTCCTTGTTCATTAGTTGTTAGTGGTCTAGTTTATGTAGCAAATGCATTTTTTAAATTTTTGCCCTTTCTCTATTTCAGGCGTCACATCATTTTTTGATTCTCAAGGAGACGTTAAAGATTATTTTAAAATAAAAATGTCTATCCTCAAAATTTTGGTTGAGGTTGGAATGAAGCCATCACTGCCAAAGCTAGTTCTTGCTGGTCCCCCTGAAGTTCTTAATGTTTTTCTAGATGGTTGTATTGTTGGTTCTGTGCCCTCTGGTCAAGTTGAAAAAGTTGTGGATTACTTACGAAGATTGAAAGTGTCATCTGCAGCAGTGGTCTGGTTTTCCACCCCTTCAGTTCCTTTCCCTTTCATTTTTATATTTTTGCTTGATATTAACTTCAGAAAATTTTGTAGATTCCTAATGATCTGGAGGTGGGATATGTTCCTTTAAGCATGGGTGGAACATATCCTGGCCTGTATCTGTTTACATCTCCTTCACGGTTTGTTCGGCCGGTCAGAAATTTATCTGTTCCTTCTGACAGTAGTGAAAATATTGAACTTATCGGGCCATTTGAACAGGTCAGTATAGTGAATTTTAAGTATTTCACATGATACCCTCAGTTCTCTGGACCTGTGAATTGATCGTTATCTATCAAATTCTAAATGGATTTAATATTCTTTTATAGGTTTTTATGGAGATAAGATGTCCTGATGGCGGGGATGGTGGAAGGAAAAGTGCATTTCCTGCAACTCATGAGGAAATCCATCCAACAGGAATGCTCAGTGTAGTTGCTAACCTTACTCCATGGTCAGATCATAATCAGAGTCCTCGAAATATGTACCAGTGCCAGGTATATTGCGTCTTGGTGTTCTTAAATCTGCTTGTTCTTCAGATCTTCTCATTCTACGCTTGTTTATGCTTTAGATGGCAAAACAAACAATGGGATTTTCTTGTCAAGCAATTCGAAATCGTGCAGATCAAAAGTTGTACCATCTTCAGGTTACGTATCTTGGTATAGATTGCAAATGCCATTTTTTTCCCAATTAAAGGTTGAATTGGCCCTTGTATGTTGGAGGGCCGAATCCTTAAATACCAGAGAAATTGTTGGTTTTGTTATAAATCACTTGCTCTGCATCTAAAATGTTCTATATGCATGTCTGGTGAAGACATTTCTTTTGCTGGCATTTTCAGACTCCCCAGACTCCTATTGTTCGGACAGGTGCATATACGAAGTATAGCATCGATGAATATCCTTCAGGCACAAATGCAATTGTCGCTGTTCTGGCATACACAGGGTAGCTTCTTCAGTGCATGTGTAACAACTGTAGCTATAATCTATCGTTTTGTTTATGAATATGTTGAAAAAATGCAGATATGATATGGAGGATGCCATGATTCTGAACAAGTCATCAGTGGAGCGTGGAATGTTTCATGGGCAAATATATCAGGTTCGATCTTGCTTTACTACCTGACTGAACTGATCATGCTTTCTTGTTATAGCATTTACCATCCGCAGTAGGCTTGGTCTTGCTAATACAGGTGGAGTACCTGTCCTACTTTGACCATGCAATATCTTGTTGTAGAATGCGAATTTCCATTATTCTAACAGGGTGAACAGATCCTTAAAGGCTAAAATACATAGAACCTTAGTAATTAATTAATATGATGTTCCTCTCTTCCACTTGAAAATTGAAAGACTTCTTTTGTAGTTGTAGTCAGGGGCAGAGAGAAAGAGGGGGGATTTAGATATGTTAGAGACAAACGAGAGAAACACAGAGAGAGAGCTTTAAGGTGTGAAGCTGAATTACTCAGTAGTCAGTTCAATTTTGATTTCCCATACAAGTTCTTTTTTATAGATTCCTAGCCCTCAACAACTTCTAACTACGAATAACTACCGTATCTTTTAGTAATTATAAGTTATACATCAATTTCTAATATTGAAATGATTAGACACCCTTCTTTTATCCAGTAACTTACCTTGTATGAAACTTTTGCAAATTTGAGGATGACCATGGGTCCCTATATCCCTATGGGGAATTGGTGTAGATTAATAAGGTCATGGGGAACGGGGATAAGGAGGACCTACCTCATTGCTTTCCCTACTTTGCACTCCTGCAGTTTAGTGCCCTTTTTAGGAATCATCTTACCAGGATACACCTTTGGCATCTTCTTCAGTAGATATATTCTTGATGTTCACTTGAGACCCCATCTACTGGGACAAGGCTTTATTGTTATTGTTCAATTAAAATAGGGTATACAGGTTTCACTTTAGTAGGCTACTTTGATTTTTTTTTTTTAAGGTACAAGCCACTTTGAGCCTTGTTTATTTTCTGCCCAAAGGGTGCAATTCCTTTGTGTGTGCATCTAGTTTTTTGAGTATACTTTCCACATATATTAAAGCTTTCATAGGCTCCTTAACATTCACTTCTGATGTTTGCTTGTGAAATAATGGATATCTGTTTCCCTGTTGGAATACCTGACGTGACATTATTGTGCTTATCAGACTGAAACAATTGACTTGAGTGACCAACGTGGTCGGTCAGGCGAGGTTTCAAAAATGTTTAGAAGAAGCAACATTGATAAGGGGAGTTCATGCTTCCTTGATTCAGATGGACTACCATATGTTGGTCAGGTTTGCCTTCAGATCTCTCCATCCGTCCTACTTTGTAGCATTCTTAATTCTAGTTTAATCTAACTTTCAATGGTCAACTTTCAGATGATAAAACCAGAAGACCCCTACTGTAGTGTTTATGATGAGGTTACAAGTTCAACATTCACCTACAAACGAAAGGGCTCTGAACCTGTTTATGTTGATTATGTTTCTGTTGATGTCAAAAACAAGAGGAATCTTCAGAAGGTGAGTTGATTCCTTTAAATGTACTTCAATTTTCTCCAGAAATCAGGTTGATATATGAGCATTTAAAAGTTTTTAGGAAATTAAAATGGATGTGGGGGTGATGATTGGGTGGGGTGAATAGCATGAAGGTTTCTGACCTAATGTTGGGGTTTATAAGAAATAATGGTAATGTTTTGGTTTTACATTTTCCTGGTTAGGGTACTTGTTGGTGAAGGAACGATATTGTTCCAAACTGACTTTGGAAGTTGCATTTAAGAACTGAAACTATTTGTTGAAGAGCAACACACTAAACTCTAATCTTCAAGGGCTTGTGGCAGCTCAAACCATAGCCCAATTAGGGCCCTCTATGGGTTCAGCTCTCTGCATCTTATTATTTCGGTTTTATTCTATTTTATTTAATGTATCTCAGAACTTAATCTGTTTTCATCTTATAAACAGATTTGATTTTATCAATGAATTTTAATGCGTGCTTATGATTCTCTGAGCAGGTTAACATACACTTTCGATATCCTAGAAACCCTATTATTGGTGATAAATTTAGTAGTAGGCATGGGCAGAAAGGTGTCTGTTCTCAGTTGTGGCCAGATATTGATATGCCATTTTCTGGAAATACTGGGATGCGTCCAGATCTGATCATCAATCCTCATGCATTTCCTTCCAGGATGACAATTGCAATGCTTTTGGAATCTGTTGCTGCCAAGGTACCACAACTAAATAAAAATATGTGGAGAATATGTTGTTTCTGGGAAGTAAGTTGCTGAAGATGAATATATGTTGTTGGTTGACACTTGTCTCATTTTTTTAGTTTACTAATTTTTTTCTCTTCAAGGCATCAGGACATCAAAATAGTGATGTATAACAATGAAGGGGGAAGGAGACAGGGGGTAGAGCCGGTAATATGGGCGGCCCGGTGGGTTCGAGCCGGCCCGTCATGGGTTTTGAGCCCGGTGGTCCGGGCTCAAAATACCCATTTTAATATGGGTCATAATTTACCAAACCCAACCCATAACCGGTGGGTTGGTGGGTTGGGCGGGCCGGCCCATATTTTTTTTCTATTTTTTAATTTTTTTAAAAATAATATAATGAAATTTTTTGT
>JANTPZ010142291.1:0-16520 GCA_025593235.1 Vachellia pachyceras
GGATTAGTCTAGGGCGGACAATGAACCCAGGATACCCCAGAATACCGGATAATTTATAAAAAAAACAACAAATGCGAGCTTTTCCCTTTTCTAAGCTTTCCTTGAAAATGCGGCATAAAATTTTAGAGCTTTCTATTTTCCTTTCTTTCTTTTCCGAGTGGATGATAAATTTTTTTACAATTTAAGAAAAACAAAGGAGACATTCATGGCCAATAACGGTTACAGCGTCTTCACTTTTTGCTTGGTCCACGTCCCCATCCAAGCCTCCAAAAGCCCCTCTCATTTTCTCACCCACCTCTTTATTCCGGTCATTTCTTCTCGGAGGCCCTTGCTTTTGTCAACATTCCATGCCTCTCCCCTTTCTCGCTTAGTATCCTTCTTTCAAGTCTTCTGCCTCACTACACTACTAACTTCATCGTTCTTTCTTCCCCACGAGATTCAACTTCCCTCTTACTCCCTCAGATCAAAATTCCTATTTTCATATCTGTTTCGATTTCGAGGGTTGATCTTGCTGGATTCATACGCATTTATACGCTGCTGCCGATATGAGCTCGGCAGAAGGCAATATGGGGGAGTCTGTGAGGTGGAAGGAGTGTATCTCGGAGTTCATGAAAGGCGCGACGGAGATGGCAGTGGAGTGTGGGAAAGGTTGTAGGGACATCGTGAGGCAGAGCTTGGTGAACGAGGATTCGTATGTAGCGAGAAAATTTGGAAGGGATTCTTATTTTGCCAAGAGGTTGAGAGGACCTTGTGAAAAGTTATGCGGGAAATTAAGTTTCTTCAACGAGTACTTGCCGGAGGACAAGGACCCGCTTCACGCATGGTCGGTGATATTCTTTGTTTCGTTGATCGCCTTTACAGGTGAAGTTGGATATCATATTTTCCTTCTAAACATGTATTTGTCATCTTGGGACGCGGATTTAAAGAGTAGCATTGTTCAAATTGATGATTCTTTTTGGGATCTCTTGAGAAGTGAAATAGTGGGATAGGAGGATGGATTCTCTTGTAGTCCTCGGAATTATTCACTTGAATCGTTTGCATAGGCATAACGCCCTTGCTGCTGAACATCTCAATGATTGATTACCTGATTTTATTTGCAGCTGTATATGTAAATGTTGAACACGACCCATCTGCTGGTTCCATCCCGCTGACAAAGCAAATATCTGTACATCCTCCTAGCGCTAGCCGAATAGTGCTTCCTGATGGTAGATACATGGCATACAAGGAACGAGGTGTTTCACCTGATAGAGCTAGATTTTCAATTATTGCTCCTCACACTTTTCTTTCCTCCCGGCTTGCAGGTTTTTCTGAGCTTCAAGCTTTAAGTCATACTGATTTAATTGAATCAAATTTTGGTGTCAAGCTGTAGTTTATGCATAAACAGCCAGTTTCACTCGTGTTTTTCATCTCCAATTTCAGGCATACCCGGAGTTAAGCATTCCCTTCTCGAAGAGTTTGGCATTCACTTGCTTACCTATGATCTTCCTGGTTTTGGTGAGAGTGATTCTCACCCCAACAGAAACCTGGAATCCTCAGCAACAGATATGTCTTTTCTAGCAGATGCTTTTGGTGTCAAGAAGTTCTGGGTTGTTGGTTACTCAAGTGGAAGCATGCATGCTTGGGCTGCACTAAGATACATTCCTGATAGACTTGCAGGTATTAGTAGCTCTTTTATTTGCCTTGCCCTCTGTCTTATTTATACCTGTACAAATAGTCTTATGGTACATTAAACTTGGAGCTTTAATAGTCTATCAATGTTCAAATCGTCATGCTTTGATGTTTCTCTGTTACATTTTCTCTTGGGCACGTATTCTTTCTCCCCTTTCTGGAACACATGCATAATGTTGTGTGAAGTGCAACTGATGTTCACATGGTTATGAGGCAGACTGTCCATTAGTTTTTTGTGACAATGGACAATGGTATTATTACTTTAAAATACAATTTTATGCAATTGTAGATTCCAGAAGCAAATTGGCAACTTTTACCCAATTATTATTTTTGGCAAGAACAAACTTTTGATTTTTGTTAATTTTGTCTGAATGAAAAACATTTATAAACTTCTTGTTATTGCATATGGTTATTTGTGTCACGTCAACGCAAAGTTTTCCTGAGTGAACAAGTATCTGTTTAATGTTCCGTACATATTGGTCTTGATCTTTCAAGTAGTAACTTGCAGGTGCAGCGATGTTTGCCCCCATGATGAACCCATATGATCCCCTCATGACAAAGGAAGAGAGGCGAAAAACTTGGGGGCAATGGAACAGGAAAAGAAAATTCATGTACTTTTTAGCCCGGAGGTTTCCTAGACTTCTTGCTTACTTCTATCAGCGAAGCTTTCTATCAGGAAAGCATAGCCAGATTGATAGGTGGTTGTCGTTATCTCTTAGAGAGAGGGTGAGTAGAACTTGATTTTTTCCCTCTCTTGTTTATGGGCAGATTTAATATTTATATTATAAGAAACGTTTGGTCGTTCCATATTATCTCCACCATCTTTCACCTATATCCAAAACTTCCAACAGGAGTTCACCCCAAAAATAAATAAACCCCATAATGATGTGGCTGATTCTGATAAAATTAGGGAAGGACATCTGTGGAGAATATCCAGAAGATTGAAGGAAAACTATTGCAGTCAGAGCACATGCTTTAGAAGGCTTAGATCTAGTTGTAAATTTGTGACTGCTGGAAATTGTTGTCATGTTTATATACGATTCATGTCTCCTCACTTGGTGCTATTATGCAAGTTTAAAACACATACTACATTGACCCGAGCTCATGAAGCTATTGCTGATTCTATGTCATGTTATCTTCATATTTGCAAAAGCAAATCCTGATAGGTTGTTATACCAGGAGTTTTTGAGATTTTACTTATATATTCCTTCATGAAAGATTTCAATGGCCCTTCAGGATAAATAACTAACGGAAGATTCCACCACATGCAATTTTAATGCATATGCTATTGCCAATGTCCTTTGATCAAAGCCCAAGCTCATCAAGCTGTAGCTGATTAACTATCTTGGCTCTGTTTGGATAGCCCGTTTGGGCATCCAAAAGTCATTCCTGCGCTTACCGAGACAAAACTCCTCTCACATATTTACCTCGGAATCTGTGTTATCCCAACGGGCTATCCAAACACACTACTTGAAGTTTACTGAAATGGGTCCAGAGGGTTTATTTATGCCAAGAGTTTTTAAGATTTTGCTTATACACCCCATTATGAAGGATTTCAATTTCCTTTTCTAGGATAAAGCACTAATGGAAGATCCAATTTATGAGGAATTCTGGCAAAGGGATGTGGAAGAGTCAATCAGGCAAGGAAATGTGAAACCCTTTGTTGAGGAATCTGCTCTGCAGGTCTCAAATTGGGGTTTTAGCCTTGCAGACCTCAAGTTGCAGAAGAAAAAACGGAGGCAAAATGTGTTCACTTGGCTCAAGTCAATGTTCATAGCTGAACAAGAGGAGTATATGGGTTTTCTTGGCCCAATACATATATGGCAGGTTAGCACATCTTTATTTAATTCCCTCACCTCCTACAGCTTATAAATAGGGTCATGGGGTGAACATTCTAATTCATATTTAACTCGAATCTTCTACATACTTCTTTTAAATCTTCAAACCCTTAACTTTTGCAACAATATTTTGGTTATTATTCTATACTGTTAATTAGTCTTCACTTGTCATTAGGTTCTCTGTTCTATTAACTTTTGCTATAGGCCATTTGCAGCCATATGTCATCATGTTCTATTCGCCCAAAAGTATCATAGATACAATCTTCTCCCACTTTACCTTCAATTAAGGCAGTTCCTACCTTGTCTCATTGTCTGAAATCTGAATATTTTAGTTTATTGCCTTTCTTAGATTATCGTATGAGTTTTAGTTATACATTCTTTTGGGCCCTCGACCTCCTGAACTTCTTGCTATTTGATATTGGTGAATTTGCTCTAGTCATATTTGGACCAGCATATGACTTGTGTTATTTGAACAGGGAATGGAGGATAAAGTGGTTCCTCCAACTATGACTGATTTTGTGCACCGCATCCTCCCTGGAGCTGCAGTACATAAACTGCCATATGAAGGCCACTTTACCTACATCTACTTTTGTGATGAATGCCACAGGCAGATATTTACTACGCTTTTTGGAACCCCGCAAGGACCCGTCAGCATTTCACTTGAACCTGATCAAACTGTCTTACAGCTCAATATCGAACAGTCAGAAGAAGCAGCAGCAGACGCAGATGACTATACCATGGATTAAAAGTACACGTAAAGGGTTATAATGCTCTTTCTTCCCTTTCCATTAGAACATAATTTACAATGTATATATCATACAGTTCTGTTTCCTCACCAATGGAGTCGTATAGAGAAGAAGGAAAAAAAAATGCATTATCGCCCTTTCTTTGGGCTGCTGAACTAATCTGTTGTTGAAAAAGATTGTGTAATGCCTTTCAAAAAGCTCCCATGATGGCACAATACTGTCTTCGTTTCCTGCAACCTCAAAAGGGGACCTTCTGTGGAAATCTTCTCGAAGGGCTCGCATGGAAAATTGACATGGCGCAGATTTCTTGTTTTGGTGACATGGTTTTTTCACACGCTAGTTTCTAATGCTTGAACATTGAAGCTTGGAGAGCAGGTGTTTTGTCAGAGTCTGTTTAGTCGTTGGGAGAATAATTTTTAGTCAGAATGCATTTGGGAGAATGACTTTCGACCATAATACATTCTGGAAAATGGCTTTTGTTGAGAATGCATTTTGAAAAATGAAAACTTGTTTGGATAAACGTAAAAATAAATTTTGGTGGAAAGCGACTTAAAGGAAAATGAATTTAATTAAATAATACATATATATACTTAACATTGTGATAAAATTAGGGGAAATGAAATGATAAAGTGGTTAGAATATTTCAAGTTGCGACTCAACATATCTAGATCGAGGCTTTGAGTGTCCTAAGTTGCGACTTGGAATTTTCATGTTTATGTCGTAATCTGAAGTGTCTCAGATCGTGATTTGGAATGCATTTTGGGCAGAATAATTTTTTTTTCTCATTCTCTTCAAAATGCATTTTAACCCTATAATGCATGTCGGACACAACCACTTTCAAATACGCACCTTCTCCCTAAAATGCATTCATTTGTCTAGACTTTGTTCTTGATGCCTGAACGGATTCCTAAACACACTTAAACACATCCCTCAAATGGATTGGTCATACAAAGAACACAATGTTGTATTGCACTATCATCGGCACCATTCGGCTCATTTTATCTACGGGCCGTTAATCGCTTTCAAGGAAGGGTTAAGGTGTAATTTTGCCTTTCAATTTCCACGCAGGAGCATTAGGTATCTGGAATCTTCTTCATTTCCCACTTGTAAAATCTTTCAGATCTTCCATGATCTCCTTCTTCCTCTTTGGGTCAATTGCTAAAGTATCAAACATGCTGGGACACTTGAACGGCATCGATTCCCATCAATGACCTATAGAGTCCAAGGACCCACTTCTTGAATTCGTGTACAATAGCCGCTCTTGATTCTTCTTTCTAATCTCATTCGCTTTCTCCATTATGTAATCCAAGTACGAATTTAGAATCAGAGGTTTATCCTTCTTGATTTGGAGCATAAGCCCTCGCTTCTTCCGGCAGCAGCGACCACACGAATGTCTGGGCCTACCTTTATGTCACCACATGGTCCCACAACACATTGATGCCGTTGAAGGTGTTCACAATGCTGTCAATATTGGCGAGGCTGAAGGTGAAGCTGTTGGAGTTAAGAGCAAGGGTGAGTCTGAGGCATTTACTAGTGATGGAGATGGAGAACCTGAGGTAGAGCTGGACATCATTGTAGAGCTCGTTGGAAATGACGCTGTAAAATCGAAGTGCCAGTAGGAGGAGGAGCATTAGAAGATCCGGTTGAAGAACTTGAATAAAGGAGATAGAAAGGGAAGAACCTGTTTTGGAAAATGAAGAAGATTGAATGAAGAGGAGAGGAAGGGAAGATGTTGAGGTGGAAAGAGACAAGGATAATGCAGTTGTCATGTAAGCACTTTGGGTTAAAGTTAACAGTCAAGGTGAGTGAAAAAACTTCTTTTTTTTTGAATATGACCTGGAGTCCCATCACAAAAGGTAAGAAAGTACAAAGTTTCAAGGAGGTAATGCTTACCCCTTCAACCACCATCTGTTGAAGATCAGGAGGTGGTTGCTCATAGATACAAAAATTACCTACCAGGGCATGAGCCATCTTGGCTAGCCTGTCAGCACATTTGTTACTATCTCTCAATACATGGTGAAAATTGACATTCCAATCTTTGGCTAAAAGCAAACGCGCTTCATCAACCACATCTAAGAAAGGATGACTATTATCACATCCTCGCATCAAAAGATTAATAGCCTCCACACAATCCGTGACAACTTTAACATTCCTATAGTTGCATAACCAGCATATCTGTAGACCATGGATAATGGCTAAGACTTCCGCAATGGCTGGTGGAACCATGGAGAGTTTAACACTAAAGCCACATATCCACCTGTCATCCTCTGCACGAAGAATACCACCACATCCGCTCCTACCTGAGCACAGCACAGATCCGTCCACCTCTAATTTACAAACTCCAACCGTACCTGTGATGTCCATCTGGTGATCCTGTGGAATCCTAGCAGAGGGTAGAGATTGCAACACGATGGACTGATCCCCGCATGCTCTGAAGAAGGTGGATTAAGCTCTAGTAGGAACAAAGCGCTCTTCCCCGTCAAACACTTTCTTACACCTGTCAACCCAAATATCCCAACACATGTAACCAAAAAGGGTACACCAATGGATTTTTTGTGTAAAATCCTTCCCTGCTTGAGATCTCAAGTTCCACTTCAACCACTCCTTTCCCTGCAAACTAAAGAAAGCCTCATGTACAGATGGGTTAATCAAAGTGAGCCAACGATCTCTAGCATTCGTACAATCCCGAATCAAGTGCATAGGAGTTTCGTCTTGGTGACAGCCAAACGGACATGTAGCATCCTCCATGAGTCCTCGTCTGGCACGTAGCTGTGTAGTGTGAGTTCTCCCATGTGCAAAAATCCACATGAACGCCTTGATCTTCTCCAGGACGGGCCATCTCCAAAGTTTACTCCAGAATGGGTCCTCCCGCTGATGGATACCTGCAGACAAAAATTGATAGGCAGATTTAACAGAAAAACAACCGTCAGAAACCGATTTCCAAAAGTGTTTATCCTCTCCTCTTTCCTCACAAGGCGGGTGTCCACTCCTTATCTGGTCAACAATATGAGGCTGGAACATCTGCTCAGCTTTCCAATATCCCAATCCCCCGAAGGGGTAACAAGCTCCGCCACACTGGTGCTGCGATCTACCAGGCCTTCCTAACCAGGAAAAAGATCAGTGAGAGGGATGTTAATCTCAGACCAGTTATCAAACTAAAAAGACGCTTTATCTCCATTTCCCACTTTCACTCCTACACCACGTTGGAACTTCTGCCAAACAGCTCCAATCCCTTTCCAAGTGAGGGAGGAATTACGCTTCTTCTTCACTAATGGTATGAAACCAGTCCCACACTTATATTTAGCTTTAAGCACCCTAACCCAGAGGGCATCATGTTTCGTTATGAGATTCCAGCAAAGCTTCATAATAAACGCTTCATTATGCTTCCTCAAGTCTTTAATCCCCAAACCTCCATCGTTCTTATCCCTATTGACGATGTCCCAGGGTAACAGATGAAGTTTTCTGGAGTCCACCGTGTCACCCCATAAAAACCCCCGACTCTTCTTTTCTAGCTCATGAATTAGGCCTTTAGGGAGGAGCATAGTCTGCATATGATAAGAAGGAAGAGCTGCTAAAATTGCTTTAACAAGGGAAGCTCGGCCTGCCATTGAGAGGCACCCTTTCTTCCACCCTGCTAATCGCCTTTGAGTCTTATCCACCATTGGAGCAAAAGTGACATAAGATGCCTTCTTGTGTAGGAGGGGAATACCTAGGTATTTTCCTAGGTCCCCTGTCAAACTGATAGCCATTTGCTGGCTTATCTCATAAGCATAGGAGAACGGAACGTTCTTGGAGAAACAAACTTTCGTCTTGGTTTTATTCATTTTCTGACCCGAAGCATCACATAAACTGTCTAAGCACCTCATCATCTCCTCCACTTGATCTGTTGAGGCCTCCCCAAATAAGATTAGATCGTCCGCAAAGAATAGGTAGGATAAAGAGGGCCCTCTCCTACTGAGATGGATAGGCCTCCATGAACCATCATCAATCATATCCTGAATAATATGAGCCAGGAGCTCCATGCAAAGAGTGAAAATATATGGGGATATGGGGTCACCTTGCCGAATGCCTCTAGACGCAGTGAATTCGTCAGTAGGCTCCCTATTCCAAAGTACCTGAAAGGAAGGACTGGTGCTACAGGTCATGATGGCCCTGCATAAGTTAACATCCATACCCGTATTCTGGAGGGTTTCTTCTATAAACGCCTATTCCAAACGGTCGTAGGCTTTCTCCAAATCGACTTTCACAACCATCCACCCAGTGTTACCCTTTTTCATCTTCATCGAGTGAATTACTTCCTGGGCAATAATTATGTTATCACAGCTTTATCTACCAGCAATGAAGCTACATTGGTGTTGCCCCACAAGTTTACCAACAATATGCCTTAATCGGTTACTTAAAATCTTGGTAATTATCTTGTAACTGACATTGCAGAGAGATATAGGCTTGAAATCCTTGATAGTCTCTGGGTAATCCTTTTTAGGAATAAGGACAAGATTCATATTATTAATACCCTTGACCTGGGAGGGATCTTTGAAGAAATTCTCCACCAAAGCAATAATAGACTCACCAACCAAGTGCCAATATTCTTGATAAAAAATAGCGTGGATACCATCGGGACCAGGGGCTTTAAAGGCTCCAAGGTTAAAGGTAGTAGTTTTGATTTCTTGCCCCGTAACTTGTTTGGATAAACTGGAGAGAGCCGCTTCACTCAAGGAGGGGAACTTAGTGTTTGTATTAAGCGCCTGGAGGTTCTAACGGTCACTGAAGAATAACTCCTTATAATAGCACAGAGCCATCTGCTTCAAAGCCACTTGATCAAATTCCCAACTGCCATTCGAGTTCAGAAGCCCCTCAATTCTATTTCTGGTGTTCATACTTGTCCAAGATAAAAATAAAATTGCACCTTTACCCTTCATGAAATGGATGGATTAAGTTTATGTTTAGATAATTATTTAAATTTAATAAAAACAACTTTTTTAAAATTATATATATATTTTTTATGAGGAAAAATTGTTAGGTCATTAATTGCGTTGATAACCCTTTAACAATCATCATTATTTTTATTACAAAAAAGACTTTTGATAATTTATTTAATTTACTCAAAACGAAAATAATTTGTAAGGAATTTGAATATTATATAAAATAATGAACCTATCAAATATAATTTTTTTATAACAAAGGAATGCAATTGCAACAAGAGTAATGGCTTGTTTGGAAACCCATTCAAAAATCTAGTTTCTGACCTAAAATTTAGGTTTTGTCCCAAGAAAAAGTAGGAAAGAGAAAGAAAAAGTAGAAAAGATGAAAGAGAAGAAGGAAAAAAGTAGGAAAGAAGAAAGAGGAAAAAGTAGAAAAAAAAGGAAAAAGTAAGAAAGAGAAAATCTAGGTTTCAAACTGAGGTTTTGTAACCAAAATAGCTTTTCAGAAAAATTTTTGTACTTGGAGAAAACCTAGGTTTTTAAATCAAACCTAGTTTTCATAATGGGTTTCCAAACATGCCCAAAATCTATTATCTAAAATTTAGATTTTACCTCGAAATCTGTAAAAACTATTCTAAAAAAAGTTTCCAAATTCGCGCCAAAACCCCAGAGCCCACTGACAAGTCAGATGAAGAAATGGACGCCCGCGATTTCCTGAGCATGGCTGGTATGCTCATCCTGCATCAATGAAACGGTGCGTTTAGCGATGAGTACATCACCCTGTTAGTACACCTAAGCTTGCCCCGTTTCCGGGGTCTCCCTCTCATACATAGGACACAGCGGCCTCCGGAGAGCGCCGAGTGTGAGCTTCGAACTTTCGCGTTCTTCGCGGGGCAAACCGCCAAGTTTCTCCATATATAAACCTCGCTTCTGGCCTGCTCCAGCCACTTGAATGTCAGCCACGCAGAGGATAATCTGTGCCTTTTCTCACTCTTTCTCTTGTTCACTTCCTCCTATTTCCTCCTCCTCCTTGAAATCTCCACCTTTTCTTTTCCTTCCCTTCTCCCGTCATTACAGGATTCTAGCTCGCTCCCTCCCTATCTGTCCCTCACCAATGCCTCACAAGCAGGTTCAGGTTTGTAATTCGCCACCTGAATCTCTTTCCTATTCCAGTCTGCGGTGTCTTCTAAATGCGCTTTCATTGGTTTTGCACTTATTATCGCTTCTCGCGATGGAATTTTTGAGGATGTAGTCTTTTAATGGTTTGCTTTCAATGACTGATCGGTGCTTGTTCTAATTGCGGTGAAACATGTTTATGTGATCCGTGCTGGGTTGTTGCTTTGTTTGGTGACTGAAGCTCCTTCTCTTACCTTCCATAGTTGAAATTTGTCCCGTTTCATTGCTACTGAACAATTTTGAACTGTCATAAGCTATGTTGTGTCATCTTGTTGGTTTTCACTTAGCTTAGCTCATAACTTACTAGCGGCATCGAGTATACTTCAGGTTACGAGTGTTGTGAAAAATTTAAATTGACTATTAGTGCTTTGTTGGTTTATTTTTAATTTATTCCGTGTTTCTTCGTTTGTAGAGAGCTGGTTGGCACAAAGAACCGAGATGGAAGGAGAGACCTGACGCGGACAGGATTTCATCGGCCACAGCAGATGCAACAGGTGCTGCGGCTGAGTCTGTTACTCACAGACTGGCTGAAATGCGTATTGATGAAAACAGTGGCCAAACCAGTGTTTCAGCTGCAGCCATACAATTTGGAGACGTCCAACCTGCTAGTCAGTTCGCTGCACATAATCCAAAGACAGTCTCGAAACCCAGATCCTATGGAACAGTCAGCGGAACTGCAGTAGATAAAGTTGAGGCAGAAGTGTCTTCAACTAAAAATAGAATTTCTGCTTTGAGTGGTAACAATCTGTTAGAAAATTTTACGGTGGACAACTCCACATACTCACTTGCCCGCATAAGAGCTACTTTCTACCCCAAATTTGAAAATGAGAAGTCAGATCAAGAGGTATGTTCCTTTTACATATTGTTTAATTTCTATTTTCTGCTCTTTGTTCAAATTTTCGAACTATATCATGTGCACATGCGAAGTAGTTTCCTTGTGAGCTTGGTCTTCCAACTATATGCTCACATGGCTGCTTTCTAGAAAATTTTATAGTCAAAGTAATACATTTTACAAGGAAGCTTCTGTGCTGGGTTAGGCTTTTTGGAAAGGATTCTAGATTGTAGAGACTATAGAGGCTGAAAGAAACAATTTCAAGACATTATTTATCCTATCCAAGTATTCTCCTTTGCAATTGAGAAATCTTTGTTGACTTTCATGTCAAATAGTCTATAGAATGGAAGCTGAAATAAACTTCCAATTACTGAAATTTTTCCTAGCATCAGAACCACTCCTCCAACCACACAAAGGGTCCTCGTAGATGCAGCTGCCACAGATAGTTAAGCCTAGATTCTTTGAAGTGACCTGTATGGTCCCGTGATTATGATATAATGTTGCATGCGGTTATCGTTTCTTTGAAGCAATCTTGTAACTATGAAGTGTGAACGAACTATAAAATATTTTATCTTTTTTTTTTTAGCGTACTTGAGTCAGATCTTATTTTCCATTGTAATTTCTTCTATTACCGCAAATTACATTACTCTGTCCTCTGAGATCAGTTTTTTCTTTCAGGAAGTTGACCACGCCATTTTATTTTTGGCATTGTTACTAATTTATATTGTCATATCCCTGTAGATCAGGACAAGGATGATTGAGATGGTATCGAAAGGTCTGGCTACCTTAGAGGTATTATAATGCTTTTTCTTAGTCAAATTGAAAGACTGTTTAAGTTTCTTTTACTGAGTTCCAAGCTTAACAATCAAAATACGTGTTGGACAAACCTCTATTTAATGAATTTTCTTGCGCTGATCTTGACTGTATTGATTTGCAGGTCTCACTTAAACACTCTGGTTCCCTTTTTATGTATGCTGGACACAAAGGAGGAGCTTATGCAAAAAACAGTTTTGGAAATATGTAAGGATGATGTCTTACCTTTATAGCTTTATGTTTGAACTTTGTTTTTTTTATTTGCCATGATGACCATGAAGTAATATATCATATGAGAAATCTTTGTGACATGAAAATTATTTTCTTCGAAGTAGAATACTCAATACTGTTGTGATGTTGCTTAGTTTCTATAATTACATTGATGCAGATGCTGAACATCATTTTGCGAACAGAGTTACTATGATATGTGATTTAGAGTTTATTTTATTTTTTATATGTGGGGTGATGTTTACCTATGTTCAGGATGAGGCTTCTTCTTGCTTATTTATTCTTATTCTTTATGGACTTGTGTTTAGCAAGTTTTCTGAAGGCATCTTATTTATTCTAAGCCAGACGTATCACTGCATTCTTCAAATTATTATTTTTGCAGAATATATCTATAATGTTATTTTGTCTGGCACAGATATACTGCTGTGGGTGTATTTGTTCTTGGACGAATGTTTCGTGAGGCTTGGGGCACTGAAGCATCAAAAAAGCAAGTTGAATTTAATGAGTTTCTTGAGGTGATACTCTCAAAAGCAAAAAGAGATTAGACATGTTAGCATGCCATAAGCTTCTTTGGTACTCATAAAAGCATCTCCTAGGATGGGGCTAATAAGTAAAAGTTGAAAAGAGACATCTCCACTTTTTAAATTTTACTTGATTGTGCCTGTGACATGTCTGCAAAACCAAACTGTGGATTTAATATTAAGTAAAAGTGGAAATTCTGCTTGCTTAATTGGACAGTTGTTCATATGATGAAAATTGTTTTAATGTGAAAGTTATATGCCTTTACTTCAACAATTGCTTGTTACTCACAATTTCCTTTAATGGCTCCTATCTCATTTTTTTGGCTGTTTTTTGAATCACTTGCGGGATTGATGACCAAACTTTTTAGGGTAAAGTTGCAAATGTAGCAATGAAGTTATTGGCCAAAAGCACTCAGCACAATCAACTTTTTAAGGGTGTAAATTTAGCAATAATCAATTAATAAGGTTGCAAATTTAGCAATACTGTTAACCCTCCCTAACTCCGTTAACCAGCTGACATATTTTAAGGTCTATGATTTCATTTTGGGATTATTTAGGTAATCAAAACTAATCATTTTTGCTTAATTTCCTTCATGAAAGTTGCTCTAAATAATTTTTCCCTAATAGTAATGAAAACTACTCTTTTTTGCTTAATTTTTTAGAATAAAAGAAATAAAAAAAAGTTAAACAAAAAGGAATAGTTTTTATTATCATTAGAAAGATAAAATTATTTAAAGCAACTTTCATGAAGGAAGTTACGCAAAAAAGAGTAGTTTTGATTATCTAAATGATCCTAAAATGAAACTCTAAAAATATTTTAATATGTTGGCTGGTTAACAGAGTTGGGGAAGGTTAATGGTGTTACTAAATTTACACCCTTATTAATTGATTATTGCTAAATTTGCATCCTTAAAAAGTTAATTGTGCTGGGTTCTCATAACCAATAACTTCGTTGCTAAATTTGCACATTTACCCAAGTTTTTATAATGATTAGCTGGTGAAATGTTTTGCATTCCTTTAAACACAAATTTGTGACGGTTTTATTTTGTGCTTTTCTTTTTCTTGGAACTTGACATACTTGCACTCTTTTTGGTTGATGTAGTTTCTCGCTCCTCCTGGCATTTACTTTTGTGCCTATACATTCCCTCTATTCAATCACTTTCCCTAGAAATATTTTTAAGCTTTATCTCTACTTTTTGCTTTAGGCATGGCATTTGACTTTTAGCTGGGTGTCATGTTTAATGGGCCTTATTATTATTTGTTCTTTCAGAGAAACCATATGTGCATATCAATGGAACTAGTAACTGCTGTTCTTGGAGACCATGGACAGCGACCCAATGAAGATTTTGGTAAAATAAATTTTCAGTTGTTTGATTTAAGAAATTCTTGATATTTTGTTCCTTCTGTTAGATTTTAGTTTAATCAGTGAAAAGAATTACTTTTACATGTTGTATAGGATTTTAGTTGAGGTCAGGTCATTCCTTGTGGTTATCATCATTGTTGTCAAACTGGTGAATCAACTCTGTTGATTTGATGAACTGGCGATTCTATTGGAGAAAAATGGGCTGAGTTGCTCATTAACTTGCACGTTGAAGACTTGTAATTTGTTGAAATTCACATCAATTTTTTGACTCAGACACAAACTCAATGAATGTGCAAGTTAAATTCATTACTCAAATCTGTCTAAATAGTTGCTCCAAGAATTGAACACAGGAGAGTGTGATTTGCTCTAATACTAATTTCCCCTATCTGTACATTATATAATGCAATAATAGGATTCTAACTTCAACATAACAGCTCAAAGAGTTCAGCACCTTTAGTGCAATCTGGAAATTATAATTAAATATCTTACAAAAATATTATTTAATAAAAGGAGGCCAAAAAAAGATAAAGATAAATTTTTATATGTTTATTTAAACTATTTTACTATGCATCATATCAAAATTTCTATGTTAAGTATTATTGATTAAAAATCATCAACATTTTAAAAAATTATAGTTTAAATTATATTTTAATACATTTTTTCTTACATTATGTTTTGACTATATAATTATGCGTTTCAAAAGTATTATTATACATTAATAAATCTTAAATTTTAGCCGTATTGTATATATATAGAAAAATAGCTATATGTCGATATTTATCAATAAAGATAAACCGTTGCAAGTTTACGTTACAAGTTAACCTTTTCCTTGAGTTCAACTAATTTCACAAGTTTGACTACCTTCGTTATGTCATTTTGTTAGATCCAATACATCAACTCTAAATTTAGATGCGAAATTGTTGGCTTGCAGATGTAGACAGTGAACTATGATTGTAAGTAGGCAGCCATCTGTTCTGCATTGTTGACTTTGGTGTAATAGAAAGCTGCATATTTTAGACCTGTATTTGAAAGAATTGATGAAATTTTGATGTAGCTTTGAGTTACTTGCAACATGTAATATTCTCTTTTTAATAAGTATAGTGGTTTTGCAAAATTTATTTCATGCTCAGCATTGAATATATCCTTTTTATGTAATGATTCATTATATTTCTTGTTATGAGCAGTGGTAGTCACGGCTGTCACTGAACTTGGCAAAGGAAAGCCAAAGTTTTATTCGACTCCTGAGATAATTGCTTTCTGCAGAAAATGGCGCCTACCTACAAATCATGTGTGGTTGTTTTCTACAAGGTGAAAATTTAGGAGCTGCTTTGCTTTACATTGTAAGCTAGACCTTTTTTCTGTGGATTGCATGGAATTTAAGGAATGAGCTGTAGTATTCATGGTTTATAAATAGTGTGGGTTGCTATAGACATGCTTTTTTGTGCATTGGACCGCTTAAATGTAACAACTTATACAACACCAGCAACACACAAATCCTTATCCCACTAGGTGAGGTTTGTGAAGTCCCACATTGATTGGGAAGGGGAATGAAACACTCCTTATAAGGCTTTGTTTGGTTGGGGGAAGGGGATGGAAGGGGAAGAAAAATGATCCCTTCCCCCCATTTGGTATGAAAAATTGGAGGGGAGGGGAGTCAAATTTTAGCTCCACAATCCCTCCCCTCCCCTTATTTTGCATCCCTCCAAAATGGGGTTTTTTGGAGGGAAACAAAATATTATGTCTAATATGTCCTTAATACTCCTTATCCAACTTCTCACACTTCATTTTTCTGATCTTCATATATATTTCACTGTGCGTGAATAGAATGAGCGATGTAGATAGAGAGTAAGTTTTTCTAGTCTTCATTTTTTAATATTTCCTGAGAATAAGTTTTACTTTATTTGGAATACTTGTAAGCAGCGATATGGGTAGAGAATGAAGGAAACAAATTATTTAAATCATTTTTTAAATTTTTTAAATAAATTATATGAATGAAATACCTTAATAATTGTTTTAACTAATTAAATAGAAGAAGAGATTAATTTTTATGAGTAAAAACTAATTTAAATAAATTGTATAAGTAAATAAATATAAATCAACATATAAGGGTAAAATGGTAAATTGGTCATTAACTTCCCTCCCTTTCCCTCCTGAACCAAACAAAATATCATTAAAAATCATTCCCTTCCTTCCCCTCTAACTAAACCAAACAAGGTAACCTTATACCCTTCCATCCCCTTCCTTTCCCTTAAATCAAACCAAACAAAGCCTAAGGGTGTGGATACCTTCCCCTCGTAGACGCGTTTTCTGGGTTATTGTAGAAACCCAGGGAAACAAAACCCTGCTCTGTTTGCAACAGGGACAATATCTACGAGGGAGGGCTCTGGGGATGTTACAAATGGTATCAGAGCCA
>JANTPZ010142292.1:0-10691 GCA_025593235.1 Vachellia pachyceras
CTGGAGTTATTAACTAAGCCTTGGCTCGTTGTTACTATGCTATCCCCAGAAGTAGTAGAAGACGATTCAGTTGAGAACAAAAGCTTCTCTCTCCACTCTTGCTGAAGATTATTATTATTAGTGTTCTCTTGAAACATGGATCTGAATCGCCCATCGGAGACTCCCTTCTCTGCTTCACTACACACAAACACACGATTACAGTCAAACACAGAGCCCAATAGATTGAAGAGGAGGAGGAGGAGGAAGCATGAAGACTACTTACAGGAGATTGGAGGATTGGGTGTTATTATCATGATGATGATTATTATTCCAGCCCATGATCATATGCAGGTTTGGGTGGGTGGAGGAGGTGGGAGAATCGGAGATGGAAGAGGGAGGCTTGAGGTCGTGATGGTCTAAGTTCCAAGTGAAGTTGGGGATGAAGCTGGTGAGGTTAGAGGAAGATGACTGCTGTAAGGGAGCGGTTCTTGAAGAAGTGGACAAGTCCCACCAATTCCCATTACTTGCCTGAAATTGATCATCATCCGCCATGGAAGAACAAGCAAGCAAAGCTAGAGATAGCTGACGAAGTCTTGAATATGGATGTACAGAACCGCTGCTGCTGATGATGGTGATGACGGAGTGTTAGAAATGAATGGAATTGAAAGTGATTCGGTTGTGGTTACATATATAGGTGAAGAGAGCAAAGAGGAGGGGGTTTAACCGACTAAGAGGAATGTGGTTGACGCTAATTTGACAATTCGGAGGGTTATGATATTACTGATTAGACACACACTCTTCCACAACAATCAGGTCATTTCGCGAGATCAACCCCCCTCGGACTATAATATTCTCGTGATATATCCTTTTTCCTTTTGTTTTCTATATAGGTAAGAGTTGTTGTTTTTACACCGTAATAATATAATCAAACCCTGTATAGAACGGAAATGGTTTTTTTTATCCCATATAATTAAATATTTCTACATAAATATATAATTTTATCATTCATGATTGTATATATTAACTTTGCACTTGGCCTTGTTTGGTTCAAAGTAGAGGAGGGGAGGTAGGGTTAATTAAAGGTACGTGAGTTTAGGTGAGGGGAGGTTATGAGGTGATGATAGGTGAGATATTTTAATAATTGTTGTTTGATTTAGAAAGGGAGGTGAAGGGAACGAATTCTAAGTTAATAGTTATACCCTTATCATTTTATTTATATTTTTTCTTTTGTTCATTATATTTATATTCAAATAACCATTTTCTAGAAGGTTTGAATTACAAAAAGCATTGTTTCACTTGCATATGATAAAATAATTTTATATAATCTTTGAAATGTAATAATATTAGTTCTAACATGTTTTTTTTGTTTCCCGCCTGGTATCCGGAGCTTCACCCCGACTAATCCGGACTCGACCCGCATCGCTCACTTAGAAATGGTGGGTGAGTCTCCCAACGATGGCTAGCTACTGCATACATAAGGACTCGAACTCAAGACCATACTTAAGCTGGAACAAGCCGTTTACCACTTGATCCAACCAACCATCCGTTGGTTAGTTCTAACATGTTATTTCATCTTTAATGATGTTACGTTATTATATCAAAAAAACTTTCAATAAGGGTGGATGTTCATGATAGAAGTGAACAATAACGAATGGAGAAAAAAAGGAAACAGAAAAATGTTGGAGAAAACAAAGGAAATGAACAAAAAAGTTTTAAAACATTAGGGCATGGATAAAATATTATAAAATTGTCATGTACAATTTTGAAAGGGTTGGAGAAAAGTTTCTCACCTCTCAAAAAAAACCCCAATTTTGGGGTGAGAGAGAAGGGGAAAGTACTACAAAAAGACAAAAATTTTACATCCCTCCTCTCCATTTTTTTTAACCAAACAGCTATTTTCATTGTCCTCCCCCACTCTTCCCTCAAAAAAACCCCAACCAAACATACCATAAGGGAAATATTGTAATTATAAATAAAGGCAAAGTTTTGGAAAGTTTTTAAGTTATAAGATGGAGATGAGATTTAAACATTTTCCTTCTGGGTAAAACATGTCTAAAGTCACTTGCAAATAAATTCACAAGACTATTACGGAGCTGGATTTAAGCATTGTGTAATTTAATTGAATTGGGGTAGTTTTTTAGCATTTAAAGTTGTAGTAGTGAGAGGTGTTACATGCTAATTTCATTATCAGGTTCAAACCTTCAACTACACACACAAACACTCCCTCGGAACATCAAATTTTGGGAGTCGCTTTCAAAATTAATGATCAAATATAATACAATGAAATTAATTGATAAGAGTGAAACATGAGGTCAAAGGTAGGGAAACTAAGCTGAAATTAAATAAAATACTACATGTATTATTTGTGATAAATATTAAAAATCAAAATACCTTTTTAATTAAGAAAAGAAATTGAGGTTTAAAATAAAATGAAGAACTGGATGGGATCATGAATATATTTTGCCAAAAAATTATGGTATACTTTGCTTTGGTGCAAGTATTAAAAATCTAATGGTCGAACTATTAGTCTACTATTCTATTTGGCCTTTGATATTATTCCCATGTTAAATAAAGATAGTTAACACAGTTAATTAGTAACTAATCCATCTAATTATGGCTAGAATGATATGGTATTATCAATAATTAGTAGTTCAAATTAGGAATTTGATGACAGCGCATCAAAATGAATGGATCATGTCACCTATTTTCGTCAAGGAGAACAGTGTGAAAAATGAAAGAAAAGTTGGAGATTGATCGACAAGTTGAATTAGCTGTGCATAGAAGTTACTTTTCCAATGTAATTTACAGTTTATGAGGTAAGTATGTAAGATAAGTTTTATCTCGATTTATGTGAATGTGATTTTCTAATGCTTTGATAAACATGTACATATCTAATACCAAACGGTCATTTATTTTTTTTCTAATTTATTTGAATATAAGATAATTTTTATGCATCATAATAATGAGTAATTGAATATAAAAAATCTCATTAGAATTATGACTATAGTTTACAAAATGCACAGCACGACATGATCAATTACAAAAGGTTTTAGTTTAATAATCTAAAATAAAGCCAGTACTAAAATTAATACATTAATTTATATCATTTCATGATGCCAACTAATTATTTACCTAGTTTAATTAATTAATTAATTGCGTGTTCTATATAAGGTTTGGAACAATAGGGTCAAGCACAACTCAATGTTTTGACGTTATCGTTACATACACACAGATTAGGAGTCAAAATGGAATTTAGAAGTCAGATACGCAATTTTCTCATGTCACTCTCAAAGGTTGCATTTCACATCATCAACAACATTGATTTTAAGTTTTTAGCATTTATTTCCACAATTTTTTAATTTCTTCATTGCTTTTTTTTTTGTGTACGTATATACATACTCTATTGTAATTTTAAAATACATAGTTACCATCTTATAGCACGTAGTTATTTGTACCTGGGAAGTTTTTGTATCTTTTTCATTAGTTTAGAGAGTTAAGACTTAAGAGAGAGTAAATTGATGGTTGACTTTGATGTTTTGTAATTAATGTGTCGGCCATTGATCACATTCAATATATATATATATATATAGATATTACCCTCACGATCATTTATACCTCATTTCTCATTTATAGTATATTTCACACCTACTAAAGAAATATTTTTAACCATTATTAACTCTACTTTAATATTTAAAATTTTTTTAACTTTATGATATTTAATGTACAATATGCCTTACGAAAATAAAATCAACATACTAATAAATTAATGATGTATTATATGAATAATTTATTGAATTAACTTATAAATAAAACCGAAATAAGTATTCTCTCTTTACCCTATAAATAGTATTACAAAAAAAAGTACTCAAACTAACTATATATAACTTTAGATATGAACACATTTGATTGATGGACCGAAAGTTAAATTAGAAAACTTGATTTCAAATTTTAATAATAATTCCGATGATTTACCACAATTTGAAAAAAAAATTAAAAATTGCATGTTAAGATATAATCCAACACAAAAAGAATTCTAGACGGAGACGAATTATCAAAAGGTTAAATGATTGCACGTGAAAATCAAGTTGACCAAAAAAATTGGGTCAAGTATAAGATCAATTCGACACTTAGGATGCCTATTGACTTTTTGTGGCTCAAGGAAATTAATCAAGAATTGAATTAGAACAGTATTTTTAAGAAAAATCGTTTCATAGATTTTTTGTACAATTTCTGTAATATTAAAATTATTTTCAAAAATATTCTCTAGACAATTGACTTTTCATAGGAAAATTTAAAAAGCTAATTATAATTTATATATTTATTAATTTTTCACAAATTAATTTACTTAACTTATAAACTCAAATATAATCTAAGAATATACATAATTATTTTACAATATATGTTATAATTAAGTGATTTATTTATTTCTTAACGCTTCAACAATTGTTTATAATATATATTATAATTAACTAGCCTTGTAGTAAGTATGAGAGCTAATATATTATGAAGTAAAAATGCATTGAGGTTGCCTTGTGCATGATAAAAATCAATCCTAGTCAATATATATATTAATGAATAAATTAATTTTCTCAGAAACATCCTTGTTATATAACGAAATATTGGCCTGCATGGCTAAAAACATTCGGGACACACCACTTCATATATAATAGCCATTTGTCACCAATGGTTGGTTGGATCAAGTGGTAAGCGATTTGTTCCAGTTTAAGCAAGATCTCGAGTTCGAGTCTTGTGAATGTAGAAGCCACCGTTGAGAGACCTTCCCACCTTTCTCGGGTGCACGACGCTGGTCGAGTCCGAATTAGTCGGGGTGAAACTCCAGAGACCGGACGGACAAAAAAATAGTCATTTGTCATATAAGGAAAATGCTCTATAATTGATAGTTTAGGATGCATCGTTTTTGTTCTTGTGGTTTTCTCTTTCTGCGTAATTCATAAGAATTAAAATTAAATACATTGAAACACTATTTTAGTCCTATGCAAATGAATTAATAAGGGAGAGAGAGGAAGAAAAATCTTTCATAGTTCCGAAGAGGAAAATATCAATTTGACAAGAACATCACATGTCAACTCAACTCTGTAATTCAACTCACCCTCTTATCTCTCTCCTTTGTCTTGAAGAAAGAACCAGCAACTTGTAAAAAAAACATTTTTTTAAAAAAAGTGTGAATAAGACCTCTTGATTTGGAGGGAGGGGGAGGTTGAAACGTGAGTCAACATGTGGGCCCAGGAGGCTTCACGCGTGCAAGGACACGTGGATCCCACTTCTATTCCTCCATAGGCTCTCTTCATCAGAGTCAGAGCCCTCAAAGAGTGTCTCTCTCTCTCCCCCTCTCTCCGCCCCTATATATAATTTTATATTGTGCTTGTTTGAGAGTTTCGTTCCCCAACATTATACGTAAATCGAGATAAAAATCATCTCAAAATCTATAAAAATCATGTTAAAATTCATAAAAATATCTAGAAATCTGTAAACTCCTTTCTCCCAATATAGTTCCCAAACACACACATTACCGTCCTCTTCATTTCCTCTCTTTTTCTAATTTCACCAATTTAAACATTCATTTCCCTTTAGAATTTAAGTTTGTCATAGATTGCTTGATTTTATGATATTTATAAATTATTTCATCAAAACGTTTTACTTTTTATTTATTATATGTTGATTTTATTATGATGTATTAAATAGATATGAAGTTTAAAATAGATGTGAAAGATATAATTTTAATTTCTACCCTATCCTCGTTTATAAAAATGATGAGTATGAGAGAATGAGTGATAAAAGAGAAAGAAAGTTAATGGGAGAATAAAACAGGCATAATTAAACGGAGATACAAATGAAAAAAATGCATTATAATTTTAGAAAAACTAAATTGTTACCCATATAAAAGATTAATTTTATAGGAGAGAATATTATTTATGAGTACCATGAAAGGATTAGTTCTGCTTCCTGCAAATATTAGTTATTTTATTTGACTCAATGTCCCATCTAAATCCAAGTAAACAAAATGTCAGCAAGAGTCAATTATTTAATAAAAAAATTCACACAACATTCCCCCATGAGTTGTTTTTAAATATTATAGATACTGATAAGTGACATGTTAGTCATTTTTTTTACAGAAGTCCATCCAATCTAAGTTAACGAGAAGTGGCTTCCTACCATCCTTGTAACCAAATTAAAAAAAAATTAAAATTGACATGCTATGGTTTTTTTTAAAAAAAAGAAGTCATACCATTTATAACACAAATTTATAGATATAAAATCACCATATATATAAGTTTTATAGATATACTTGGCTTTTGTTAGTTTTTGTTTCCTTTATATACTAAAAAATCAAATCAACTCATTTCACAAACTTTCTACAATATATAAGGAAAAAGTATGTGGTTGGAAGTGGAAAACATTACATTTGATCCTTAATATAATATATAATTGATTAATTTAGAGATATTAAAAAGGTTAATTAACTCATATATTTATTATTTTTTAAATTAATGTATTTGATTTATAAACTGATCGATTATTTGATCATACAAATAAGCATTTCAAAATATAGTTATAATTAATTAATTAATTTAGCTATATTAATTAACATGTCCAAAAATATTAACTGATTTTTATAGTAGGAACTGAAGTTTAGCTTGGCAATTCCTCTTTCCTTTTACAAAATCATGTATGATTTTTGTAAATAATATATTATATTTTTATTAAAAATATATATATACTTTTCAGATTATTATTAAAAATATCGTGTACTTACATTATATTTTAAGGAAAAAATAATTCATAAAAATATAAAGTAACTCATCTAAATTTACTACTTGTTATTGGAGAGAAAATTATAAACATTTACATAAATATATATATTAATAAGTGTAAGGATTTTTCCAAAGCAGCACTACTTTCTTAATATATGTGAACACAAAATGAATTACAAATTTTTTCCCAAAAAAAAAATTAAAGTTACAGGAGTGTGGGAGTATTTGGCAGACCAAAATTTGCATGCCTATTCTCTTCGTAATTTATTATTAATGCATACTTCTTCGATAGTGGGAGTGGTTGACAAAAAATTAAGGGTCAAACATGCGCCCATTCTTATAAAAAAATAATATAGGGATCTTAACTATAATATCATTTTAACTTAATTCACAGAATGCAAAAACGAAAGTAGTTAAAATGATTGTTTGTGCACACCCAATTAATGTTAGTTATAATTGATGGCAGCATGAATACATAATGATAGATTTTGATTTTTCTTTTCTTTCTTTTCTTTTTTCAATTGTTGCATGAATAAGATCATAAATATGCAATGTGTGTGTGTGTTTAAGAGAAGAGAAAGTTGATGAGAGAAACTACGATGATGAGCAAATAAGCGCACGCCCAACCCCAAGCTCAGCCACACTTCTTGTTTTTTTAAATGTATAATTTTATTATTTGTAACTAAGATGAATGCCTTCATGATAATGATATATAGTCTGCTCCATTTAAGGCTTTTAGCAAATATAAGCTTAGTTCTTGGCACATTGCATGCATGCTAGCTCTTGATACCATGTGCGGTTGCATCATACTTTGTCATGTCAATCGTTGATTGTTACTCTATCCGGTTTTAAATATGGAAGTTAGATAATTAATTTGCATATATTAAAAATTAGTTAAATTAGTTATTCATACAAAATTATACGTTGGTTTTTTTAAAATATCCCCCTTAAATCATTTGCACTAAAATATCCTATTGATAAAAACTCTCTTTAATAAGTTCAATTATTGGGTATCATTTGGGGAAAGAATTATAAATTGAAAAAGAAATTGAATTGAGTTCTTATGTTTATGGAAAAAAAGAAAAGAAAACCCCTAAATTAATTCTTACATTAAAAATCATAGTAGTTATGGTGATTAATCACAACTTTTGCCTCAATGTACTGCAAACAACATATCGTTTGTTTTGCCAATTGCAGGTATATCCGATCTCCTTGTTAATTAAAGGCAATCATGTTTAAGACACTGTCAAATACTAAATGCAAATAATTTTTTATCGTGAATTCAAATATTAGTTCATCATATTGTAAAGAATCGATCCATTCCGCTAGAGCTAATTGTTAGCCAATATAAGACATCACAATAGTGGACTTTGGTTCTCTATTGCAATAGCATAATGTTGCATCAAGAGATATAAATACTTAGGCTAGTAGCACAATGTGTGCACTGCTGCAGCAGTGAAGAGATAGAATTGATGGAGTTATATACAAAACAAATTTATTCATATTATTATATAAATTAATTAGCATATATAAAACCCGGTTAGCACTCAAATAATCGGCGACAGTCTCCATTGATATGTGCAATAAAGGGAAAGGGGAAATAAAGAATTTATGAGGTCACATTGAAGTAATGATGAAGTGTTGAGAGTTACAAAAGGATAAAAAACTAAAAAGGAGAGGGAGCACATGCCAAGACACAGTAGTGTGTAGTGACCTCCCACCACATGAGAGAGAAGTAGGAGGGGTTATACAGAGGCACGTGAGCTAGGGATGATGAATTAAGAAGTAAAATTTGATACAAATATAAATGCTAGCTTGCTAACCAGCTAACCAGCTAGCTACTTTGTTTCGTGTGCAGAAAGATTAACTCAAACATGAACTCATTACTTAAAAGTTTTCATATTACTAAACTGCAAAGTTTTAGGTAAATATCGTTTTCGTCTCTATTCTTGATCACACGTCTAGTTTTTCACAGTTATCAATGCCATGGCCAACATCATTTGAAATCAAAGGGGAAGTTTTGGTGAAAAACGAAGCACATGAAAATGAGGAGGAGGGATTATACATTCCCTGTGTATGAATGAGAGTTGAGGGAATATCTAACTTGTACTTTTACATATTCAACTCGAATATAATTTACATTATCGTGAGATATCTTCCTTTTGAATCTAATATATATATATATATATATTCTCTTCTTCGATTGCTTCAAATCTTGTTTGTCCTCATGCCGACATTAACCATATTGTGCTTGAAAGCCCTCATTGAAGCTTCCAACGCTTTGTCCATAGTACTCTCCACTCTCAGCCTGTACATATGTTTAATTGATAAATACACGAGGTAATATATTCAAGATGTAAACAAAGAATAATAATTTGAATTATAAGGCATGTATTTGTCTTAAATTCTTTCGGGTGATTCTCTCATAGCATCAGCCAAAATCCTCTTGTTTTGTTTTTTTATTAAATGAGATGTTCTTCGTGTTTTTTTTCTTTTTTCTGATACGGCTGTATGATTAGGTAAGTTTCGTATAATATCAAGCCTAATTAAGAATATTTTCGAATGTATTTTTTTTATTCACACATACTTAAACTTAAAATATTATGCTTAGATGGCTAAAACCCCACTAGAATAAATACTTATAGGCTGTCTATTTGTGCGCTTTCGTTATCCCTAATATTTTCACATATAAGTAATAATATAGTTCTTTGTATAAAATAAGATTATAAATACTCTCAAATGAGTTCAATTCATTAGGTATACAATTTTTTTTTTTTTACATTTAAACGTACTCAAACTTGAGATATTATGCTTGAATGGCCAAATCCCCACTAAAAACTTGCTCGTTTATTGATGTTCTTTTGTCATCTATATGTAATATTATCACATGAGTAATATTATAGTTCTTTATATGATATACGTATGTACTCTCAAATGAGTTTCATTCATTAGTTGCACTCTTCGCTTGTGTTACGTTAGAACATCATTTAGGATATATAGGTGGATGGGAAATTCTTTAGATTTTGAATTATAGGATCATCAACACTCATAATTTCAGTTATATGAATCTAATATCCAAACAATAAAAGGTGTGGTTATTTTAGGCAAGTAGTCCATAGTTAAACTCAAGAGACAAAATAAATGTTACAATTGTTCATCTTAAATGATCGAGATAAAATATAAATAACATATATATTTACTAAAAATACCATGTCCTTTTCTTTTGCCAAAAAAAAAAACATGTCGACACCAAAGTTTGTATTCAGCATAATTTTATAAAAAAATTATCATTTGGCTAAAAAAAATAATTTATCCTCAATGGTAATGTAAGATCATGGCTCTACATTTGTGCGTATGTGTGCAATTAGCCTAACAACATGCGCATGGATTACATTATGAAAATGATTACCCTTTTGCTAATTAATTTTTAATTAAAAGCAGCAATTATAAATTTATTAGGTAAAGAAATTGACAACAGAAAATAACATCAATGAGGTTTGACTTTGTTGCAATAAGTCTCACACACACACACACACACACTATTTTGATTTTCTTAAAAAAAAATTGTTGTCAAAGTCAGCCACAAATCTTTGAGATATTGATTTACACTCTGTGCCTTACACGCCGAAGACTCATGATGGCTTGGTTTACTTCACCAACCTTGTGTCTCTATTATTATTAACTAGATTAACCGATTAGGGTTTTGCTCATAAACATAAACATTGCGTAGGAAAACACTAATTAAAAAGCAGCTAATCAAACTTCATTAATCTTTGTTTAATACGTTGACTTTCTTCATATTTTCTGGGGGTTAAATCATTATTCAAGTTAATTGTACTGGATATTTTTTTTATAATCGTGGTTGTAATTAATGAACTATATATTAGTTTTATTGATGTGATAGATTCTTGATATTATTATTGATGATAATCCAATGGG